>CAJFCP010000074.1:1916235-2015418 GCA_904066005.1 Synergus itoensis | reverse complement strand
AGTTGGAGGGTTCACTTCTGAATTTCCCTCAGTTTGAGTGGATTCATCTTTAGTTGGAGGGTTCGCCTCTGAATTTCCCTCAGTTTGAGTGGATTCATCTTTAGTTGGAGGGTTCACTTCTGAATTTCCCTCAGTTTGAGTGGATTCATCTTTAGTTGGAGGGTTCGCCTCTGAATTTCCCTCAGTTTGAGTGGATTCATCCTTAGTCGGAGGTTGACCCTCTGGATTTCCCTCAGTTTGGGTAGATTCATCCTTAGTCGGAGGTTGACCATCTGGATTTCCCTCAGTTTGGGTAGATTCATCCTTAGTCGGAGGTTGACCATCTGGATTTCCCTCAGTTTGGGTAGATTCATCTTTCATCGGAGGTTTTACCTCTGGATTTCCTTCAGTTTTGGTGGATTCATCTTCAGTCGGAGGTTTCACCTCTGGATTTCCCTCAGTTTGGGTAGATTCATCTTCAGTCGGAGGTTTCACCCCTGGATTTCCCTCAGTTTGGGTAGATTCATCTTTCATCGGAGGTTTCACCCCTGAAAAATATTTGTTTTATTAATACATACAATTTATAAAAAAAGAAAACATCTAGGAATGATTTTCCAACCTTGAACACCATTTTCAATGGGCTTGCCAAACGCGTAACTTGAAAGACACAAAACCAGCAGAAATGTAAATATTCGAAGAGAAGACATGCTGAGAGTTTCTCACTTTCCAATACTTGTTATACGAAAAATATAATTTTTCGACTGAAATTAAAGTCAGTAACTCTTCTATTTATACTGTTCCCAAAATGCGCTTTATATCTATTAACAGTTCGTGACTCGAGTTCCTTATACAATAAAATTTTCAAGGCTGATGATACCACGACAATGTGAACACATATAGTTTTATCTCAAGATATCTATAATAGTAAACAATTCATTTTATATGCTCGTAAAAAAACTTTCCTTTACTGCTATGCGGTATAAGAAAATTAATGTATCTTTGCTTGAAAATACTATTTCATAAATCAAAAAGCGAAATTTTTTTCAAAAAAGGGACTACACGGAGAAAACTGGATATTAAACCGTAATATCTAGTTATTTAACTATGGGACGACTATCTAGATATTTATATATAATATCTTGATATTATATATAAATATTAAATATTTTTTAGATATTAAAATATATAATCCAAATATTCTAACATCCAATATTTTAATATCAAGATATTATATCTAAATATCTAGATAGTCGTCCCATAGTTAAATAGCTAGATATTATGGTTTAATATCCAGTTTTCTCTGTGTATTAGCTAAAAAAATTCTGATAAATTGAAATACAGATTCTGCATGGCAAATAAAACGTACGACTTTATCAATTGTTGTGATGCTCGATAATGAAAAAATTCTGTGTCGAAACACGGGAATTATCGGGGACGTAATCCGGAATTCCGGTAGCACGAGTCGACGGCCACAAATGGGCGTTTCCATTATTTCATACGAAATTATTGTTCGGATTCAATACGCAGTGGCATTCGACGCCTGACAGGTGGGGGAGAAGCGTGGCAAAATAAGCTGTCAAAGCTTTCAGTGAAAATTTCGCGGGACGAGAGAAAACTTTCCCTTGTGACACCCACGCCCTTCCGCTCGTTCATCGCTTTCGACAGTCCGAATAAAGCGAGAGAATTGAACACTTTTAATTCACGGCAACCTGCGCGAATGAGTTCATTGGCATGCAAAATTTCAACCCCTTTTTGCTTTCATTTATTTTACTTCACTGCTTTGTTTACTTTTTTAGTCAAAGAAATATTTATCTTGGAAATATTTTTCATTAGGGTGTTTAGTATTTTTAAACAATCGTTATGCTTTTATAGAAAATACATTTATTAGGATTTTAAAAAAATTCCCCGTCTAGCCCGACTTGACCTACCTAATTTATAATAAATATAATTTTAATAAATGAAATTCAAATGTAGATTTGATACGATTTTTTAAATCAATTTTAAGAATGCTTTTTTGTAGACTTTTATTTTCAAATGTTAAACTCAACTCGACAAGTATCCGCGAAAAAAAAATTTGTCAGGGAAATGCTAATAGTTGTAAGGGAATATAGAAATTGACATTTATGCTATGTTATTTTTGTCGTATTACATACATATGTAGATTTTATAATTTGTTTAACAGATTTTAGAAACTTTCCGAGGATTTCAAAGGATTATAAAGAATTTCCAGGCATTCTTTGAGATTCTCTGGGTTTCTAATGATTTCAAGTGTATTTTAACAATTTTAAAGGATTTTAGGAGGCTTCTCGGAATTTAAAAGATTTAAAAAAAAAAATTTAAGAAATTTTTATTCTACTTTGTGATCAAATTATGGAATTTGATATTCTTTAAATCAGAATAATAAATAATTAACAATCAACAATAAAACTTATGAAAAAATCACTTTTTACGAAAAATTAATAATTTTTCGAAAATGGTATAATTGCAACTTCTTTTTTATGGTAGATTTTTAACAATAGTAAAAATCAAGCGACTTGTTAGAATTTGATATAACAGAGCTTGTGGCTTAGTCTAATCCTACACTCTCGTTAAATTTGGAGAAGTCGTAAGCATGTAATTATATACAATTTATATACATTATATAAATATATGTACGTAAGCAAAGTGTGGAACGTCGTAAGATAAAAGTGCAACCGAGCTAGCGATTACGGGGGAGTATCGAATCGTGGACAGGGTTGCCGGGCACTGGTCACTGGAGAACTTTAATCACCACACTTGAGTAAAGTAATTACAATCAGACACCCTTGTACATGACGTGCTTATGGCGTGGCGAGTCGCCAGGACGAGGAGTCGGGTGCCAAGGGGACGAGGCCGATGGTCTATGATTAGCTCGAGGTGACCGGTAACCCGTCCTAGTGCCTACGAGTCCACAGTTCAGAGGACCCTTTCAATTAATTATCTTTGGTACGACCGTTAGTTAACTTGAGATTCATCGAGAATCGTGCGAAGAACCGGTTGTTACTAGGATTGACGTCAAGGGTATAATTAAAGTCCAAGGAGTCCTCCCTCGCTCTTGTCAATTGAGTTTACTCTCTCTAAATTCAGAATTTACCACAATGAACTCACTTACTGACCACTGCTGACACTTTAATTAGGATTTCAAATTTTCAATCTTTTTCATTTTAATCTCAGCATACAAATATTTTTTACTCCCGCATTATTCCCTGATTACATTAATTTTAGTTATTGGTACATGTTTTTACATCATTTTTGTATTTTATAAATCATTTAAATTTAATGTTCACCTGGCCAAAGGGAAATTTCATTAATAATCATTGTTGATAATTTTTAGAGCTCGTACATTGCACCGTGTAGAAAACAGCTATAAAAGGTTTAAATAAACCAGGAAAGAGGTCAAAAAAAGGTTTTTCTTTATAGCAACAACACGCGTCACCACGAAATAATGACGGGTCTATTAAATTTTTAGCACGCTGTAATAATACAGATTTTATTGTCGCATTGCATTTTTGTAATTACCATATGCGCGTGGACAAATAAAACTTTCTGACAACCCATTTACGAAGTACAAGTCTATGGAATGTAAAAGCAAGCTGAATCATAAAATATAAATGAGCGAGAATTTTATTTTCTAGATTACGTTCATCACTGTTTATGGTATTCATTTATTTGGTCCAATTCGAATAATAGATACATTAAACTCTTTTACATTTTAGGTGAATGTCTTTCAATTAAAACCGATGCCAGGAATGTGTTTATATTAGTAAATTGCATACAAGATTAACTATTATCATGCTACTCGCGTTCGTCTACGGGGAAAAGGATCGTTTCCGGAAGTTGTAGTACGCTTTAATCCGGATTTACGGCTTCGCGGATCGGAATCACCGATGTCGACGTGCGTTTAACCATACTAGGGGCAAACGAATGGTTCTCATAAAAAGCGGAATACAGAAATTATTTTTATATGACAGGCAGAAGGTGGACATCAAGCTCGTAAGCTAGTCTTTATTTGCGTTTGGAACTCATCGTGATGCTATCTTGGACATGAAACATCGAACACAGTAGAATCCTACTTCAAATAGGGGAAGATAGGAACATTTTTACACGTTAGAGTTGTCCTTGTATGCATTATAGTAGAAAACTATGACTTGTCCTACAACTACATGAAATTCTAGATTTTGACAAAATTTTTAAAGGATTTCTTTTACTAAGTTTACGTAATTTTAAAGCTTGTGAAATTTTACGTGATTTCAAGGGCTTTTTATTATTTTTAAAAGGTTTTGTGAGATTTTAAAGGTTTTTATGGAGTTTTAAGACACGTCTAGTCTGATTATTTTCTTACATTTTAATAAAAATATCAAATTCATTTGATTTTCTCCATATTAGAATCATTTCCTTGAAATTTTCTTAAAATTACTTAAAATGTCTTGAAATCTTGTGAAATCTATGTAAATCTCTAGAACATCCTATTGATAACTCTGTCAAATACTTTTAAGAATCCCTTATTAGAATCCTTAAACTGTTTTGAACACTTTTTAAAATCTTTTTAAGTTCCTTAATTTTAAAAGATTTCAAGAAGTTTTTATGATTTTTAAAAGATTTTGTGGATTTTGAAGGGTTCCATAAAGTTTTAAGAGATTTTCAACAATTTTAAGGAATTTAAAAATAATTGAAAGTTTAAAGTAAAGAGTTGAAAATAAAATTTGAAGGCTTTAAAATGATTTTGAAGAATTCTACAAGAATGAGGGATTTTATGGATTCTACAAAATTAAGGGATTTTATGGAATTTTAAAAACTCTTAAGAAATTTTAAAGGTTATGAAATTTTAAGTCAAAATTACCAATTTTAAGTAATTTTAAGGAATTTTAAAGTTTCAAGACATTTTTATGATGTTTAAAAGCTTCCATAGAAATTAAACTGACTTCAAAGGATTTTTAATATGATATTACGAGATTTCACCCTGATTTAATTCCTTAACTCTTATGTCTCTAAAATGAAAAAATACTAGATCGAAGAATTTTGTTTCTGTTTCTGAACTGTAAAATTAATTTTTACTTATGGTTTAGATTAGTAACCAATCCTATAAAGTCGAAGATTTCAAATTTAAAAAGAATTCCCTTCAAATCCGACTACAAACTTTAAAATTTCTTAAAATTACTTAAGATTAGTAAAAAATCTAAATTTCTAGATATTATACCTCCAAAAATTCCTTAAAATTGCACAACCTTTAAAATCCCTTAACATTTTTTAAAATTCCATGAAGTCCTTTAAAAATTCTTAATATTCCATGAAATCCTGTTCAAGTTCCCCCTTTATGGGAACATGTAGGTACAAGACATGTCTTCATCAAACAAGTTTAGTCAAAAAGTGCAGAACCAATGCAAAACAATAGATCGCATAATGCGCATAACTTTGGATTAATGTCAGGTGTTAGATGAGCAAAATCACGTTTGTGACGTAATGATGCGTAGGCGGAAGTGGACTTGGAATATCGCAATGTACTCGTGCCAGGACGCGTGAATAGATTGGCAAGTGCAGGCGGCAATAAAGTCGTCGCTGTTATTATTATTACCCTAAAACGGCTCGGCTTACAGGTAATTTAAATCTCATCCAGAAATATAAAGGCCTTTACGTACGATCAGATTACCCGGCGAAGCGAGACTGTATTTGCATAAGTCAGGTTGTCAGTCAGACTGCATGGCAACGCGTGACCCCCTTTGCTCTTTGCTGCCCCTGGAAAAACCCTCCGTGCCCCACCGAGGCAAGGGAAACATGTTGCACGGACCATTTACCCTTTTACGTACACGTTTATTTATTTATTTGCTTTCTCACCTCCAACTTCTCGCCTCGAGCGATTTTCTGCAACCAGAAGAACGAAAATCATCCGCGAGTCTCTACATGGCGCCAACATTCGTTTGCGTGTCGCAATTCAACAATCAAAATTTTTAAATTGAACCGCGATGTAAGCGATTTTGACGACTTTTAAATGATTTTAAGAGAATTCAAGGAATTTTTATGATTTTTAAAAGATTTTGTGAAGCTTTAAAGGATTTCATGGAATCTGATGAGATTTCTAATAATTAATGAATTTTAAAGGATATAAAGGGAATAGTTTCGTAGAATTTTATGCCATTTCCAAAAGTTCCTAGAAATTTTAAAAGATTTTCACGAATTTTAACGAATTTCAAGAAAAATTTTATGACTTAAAATATCGTATAGATTTTGAAGGATTTTAAAGTTTGTCGGGTAATTTTATTGAGGGATTTGAAAAGATTTTTATGACTCAAAAGATTTCGTAGAATTTAAAAGGATTTTTAAAGTTATCGTCAAATTTTTAGGGATTTCAAGAGATTTTTCTAAAAAAAAAATAAAATATTAAAATATTTTGTGAATTTTTGAGGATTTCATGGTATTTTATGAGATTTCTAATAATTTTAACGAATTGCAAGAGATTTTTCTGATTAAAAAAAAAATTTTGTAGAATTTTTAAGGATTTCATGAAATTTTTTTGAGGATTTCTAAAATTTTTTTCGATATTTTCACAAATTTTAACGAATTTCAAGAGGTTTCTAAGAATTTTAAGAGATTTTAACGAATTTTGAAGAATTTCAAATTTTTTTGTAAAATTTTAAGAGATCAGCAAACCAACATGTGGGCGATTATTTTGTTTTCCTTGTTACAATTTCTAGTCATGCAAAAGCAATCAGGATATTAAAACCGTAGAATTATATCTCAGGAAGCTAGAATTTTGCGAAAAAAATAAACCCTAAAGCTAGAATTCCTTGATTGTCAGCAGGTGTAATACGTGACCCTGAAAATCTGAACCTTCTATATAAACGGCGAATCGAATGAAACGAGTGGCGTATTAGGGACCTTAGTTTTTTTGGGGATGAGCCGATTAATCATACTTTATGAGGAATTATCTTTTATAGGAGACTTGGGCCAAGTCGAAGGGTAGTCTCGAAGCACGACCTGTGGTCTCACGCAACGACGATTACCAGACACGTGAATTACGTAAGGGCAAAACGACGTCTGGAGATTACGATATTTTCTGATTGGAGTGCCTTGTCACGAGCGACTCGAATGAGAGAAAGAGAGAAATAGAGAAGGTGAAGAAGGAGCAGAAGGTTTTGACCCACGTCAGGAAGGAGTTGGTTGAGTCCGACATGCGAGTGCCAACACGCCACTCATAAAAATGCATTCGCCTTGATATCTCGCTCGGTTTTCTGCGATGATCGCCAACGTATACAGACAGTTGCCATGTGCATGTGTACAAACAGGAATTCCACCCCACCGACCCTGCGGCCTCGCCGTTTACTTTTTACGGTCGCAAGATTAAGCTCTTCCTTAAATCGAGACGGACCCTTATTAAAGCCCAGGTAATTGAGTAATTTGGGAATCGTGAGTTTCGAATCGCACCTATTACGAGGTTTATCGGTATGCCGCTTGATATCGAATCCTTTTAATTGTCATCGTATTTTATCCATGCTTTAGAGCCGAGTTAAGTGCTTTTAATGAAAGTCTTAAGCAATTAGCATCATTTGGATAAATAATGTCGTGCACTTCCTTATCTGTCGAAATTTAATTCCTTGACATGTTGTTGCTAAATGTGAAGCGTCAGGAATTAAGCACAAGTCATTTAAATATTATATTATTATACATTATACATATAATTATAATGTATAATTATATATCTAAATAATTTTGTCGGTCGCCAGCTGCCAACAACAGTACTTGACATAGTTGTCTTGTCCTTCGTACTTTCTAGAACTCTGCAGACTGAGAGCAGAAATCAAGCTCGTCTCGTGTTAGTTGTAATTTGGTCTGCATCAGCAATCGAAGCAACATATAAACTGAGGGTGGACAATCTAATATGAACCCCACATCCCCGGGAGTATTACAGGAAATGGTGTCGAGAGGATTCTCTCCCAGTGCTATGATCCTCGTAACATCGGGAGAAATAGCTCTGCTCTCACTTCTGTCCAAGGGAAGTTAATCAACGGTCCTAGTGTTTATGATTTTTGTTATTGGTGTCATATCTCGAGGTCTTACTTATCCCTCCTTCTACCGAAACTCTCTTTCTCGCGATTTCGTTTCCTCGGGTAAGTGCCCATCCAGATGAAGGCGTTTAGGGGGATGAAATTGAGTCGACTCTGTCGGGTATTACAGATGTGATAAAACCGAGTACCTTGAGCGTGAGCTCTATAAACGCGCTTTTACACGAGCTCGATGAGAACGACTCGCGTTGAAGCTTTTTGACCACCGAATCCTTGAAGGTATAAAGAAAGCCTTGGTGCAGAACGACTCTTCAACCACTTCCTCTGGGTATTCGAATTCCTGCAGTATTTACGGAGAAGGGAAGAGCAGGGGGAGATCAAGATTGAAAGAGAAGCGATTGAGCGTTTGTGTCGGCCAAGCAATCGTGTCGATGGCTCGGCAAATATCCCTCTCTGTCATCATCCCTTTTCTCTCTCTTTCTCTCTTTCTCACTGCATCACTGCATCTCGGCATCTCTCTCCTTCACTCGCGGTTATATTGAAGCTGCCCCGCTTCCCCGGACACGATCAGCAATCAGTCAGCCGCGGACAGCCATTACATATGTTGTCCATTTCGTGTTCAAACACCACAGAAACCACGAGCACGCGTTCTCTTAGGAATCCCCAACGATATTGACTTGCAATCGACGGAAACTAGAATTTCCGAGTTAATGCATTGGAAAGAAATATCGAGTCTCCAATCATTGCTAGGCTACGTTTTATTGGTGGATATTAAACTGTGTTTGACACTTTACTGTCACAAGAACGAATTTATACTTGGACATCCTTAAAAATTCATGAAAACCTTCAAAATCATTAATCTCTTGAAATTTCATGAAATTCCATGAAATCCTTAAAAATTTCACAAATTCTTTTAGAAATTAGAATAATATTACTTGAAAATACTTATGAAAATCTCTAAAAAAAATCCTAGAATTTTTAGATTGGAAATCTCGTCAAATTCCATGAAATCGTTAACGATTCTATAAAATCTTTTAAAAATTAAAAAAATCTTTTGAAATATTTTTAAATTATTAGAAGTCTCATAAAAATTCATAAAATCTAAAAAATTCCACAATATCTTTTAAAAATCAACTTTTCTGAAAGTTCTTAAAAAGTGTAGAGCCTTTGAAATCCTTTAAAAAATTCTACTAAATCTTTGAAAAATTCTAAAAATCTTTTGAAATCTCTCCATAACATTTCATGACAAACTTTAAAATCTCTTAGAATTCCCAGAAAATTCTTGAAATTTTACGGTAACATTGAAAATCCCTTTATATCTGTAAAGTCCCTCAAAACTATTGGAAATCTTATCAAATTCCATGAAATCCTTAAAAATTCTCACAAAATCTTTTAAATATCAGAAAATTCTCTTGAAATCACTTAAAATTATTATAAATCTCATAAAATTTCTTAAAACCCCATAAAAATTTTTGTTGCAACCATAGGCAAATTAAAATTAAAAATAAGATTTTATTTTACATCAAAGACGATCTTTTGAAGGAAATTTTTTTATTGTAACATATGAATTAATCATAAAAATATTTCTACCCCCCCCCCCCCAGCATGAATTCCTGCGCACGGCCCTGATTATAATTATAATAACATTATAATTCAGGAAATTCCAGCTTTTTTTCCTTTTTTGCCATATCCCCTTACTTTTCTAAAAAATTCTAAAACATCTTCCACGCTATAATACTCGGAAAATCTTGACCGGGTTTGACATGAGAAACGTATACATCCTCAAGTCATAACACGGTCAAAGTTCTGAGAAGAATCGAGCTGTCCTTGAGATCTGGTTAACATAATCAGGACTTACTAGGAGAAAAGCGGAGAAGTGGTTACAACGCGGAAACAAGGAAGTGCATTGTCACCAGATCTTGTACATCTTACATCGCGAAAGAGTCGAGCTATTTAATAAAGCGCGTTTCTTATCTTTAACTACTTATGGGCTCTCGACTAACACAAAGCAATAGTTGTCAAACAAACTCGAAATATTTGCAACGCTGCTGTATGCATCTGTGCGTACACGTACCACTAAGTGCAGCGACATCGGCTCTGGAGTTGCTGCGTAAACTCATATCAGCATATCGTGCAAACGTTGTTGGCTAACTGCAAGTCAAAGTCCTCATTCAAAGAGTACTTGGTGCTTCGATGAGTATTATACCATTTTTCTCTCAATAAATAATTCAATCCGATTTCCAGAATCAAACAAAACAATTGATTCAATTGATTCACCTTACTGACTATAGAGTGATTCACTTACTGACTATAATCATCATTTCTCTCAAGAACATCTTATCTCAACTTCTAGATCTGGATTCATGAGTAGGTAAATGATAAAGCTCTCAAACGGCATAACCAAGAGAATGCCAGCTTGGAAAAAAAAGATAAGAAAATAGAAGGAACGCAGTGCAATAAAAGAAATCTCATCCGGAAGTACAGGAGAGTTGACACCTGCACCTTGAGAACGAACTGCGAGTAGAGCTCTATTTGAACGGAAACCGTCAGATATGCTGCGCTCCCAGCATTGTAGGATGGCTTTGTAGTCTGGCTGGCGATATAATATACATGCGCAAATCTTACTTGTGTGGGTGTACGACTGTACGTCCTTACACCCACGAGGTATGCAAACGGTGTGACTCGTCTCTTTATTTGTATTCCTTGCTGCTCATTATTTATTGCTCGTCCTGGCAGCTATGCAAACGAACCAAATAAAGACGATGCTACATCCGTATCCATCCACCGGAAAATCGTCTTGGAGAAATCTGTTCCTTTTCCTCTCTCTGGTCTAATAACATGTTATTGTTACGGCGCGAACCAATTCAGATTTTAAATCCAAGAAAAAGCTGTACTTTAGCTGTACTTTAGCTTTACTTTATGCTATACTTTTCTGATAAATATAAAAGAGGTGAACTTTTAAACGTAGGGGTGAAACGTGGATGGAAAGATTACAGGAGTTCAAATTAGGATTAAACACTCGCGAAATAATATTAAACAGATTTATTGTCACAAAGGTATCACACACACACAAGTTTAGAAAGGTTCAAATTGATATTCTCAGATGTTAATAATGATTAGATTCTGTTATTTACGGTGTTCAAAGTTAATTGATTTACAGAAAGTTAATGGACAAGAAATTATAGTTACGAAAAGTATAAATGAAAAAGAAATACACAAGAAAAGAAATATAAACCCAGGATCCCGTTTTACCCCCCTTACTCTTTCTATGGAGTTTTCCACTATTTTGAGGTGCAGAGTGGTCATGGGTCTCTGGTTGGTCTTTTGGAGCTGAAACTATTAAATTTTCTACAATTTATATATTGAATCTAGCGTCCGCAACACTTTTCCTTTGTTTCTGTTTGATAAGTTCAAGTAGATGTTCATGATGTTCATGTTTACATGCTTGATTTCAATTTTACATGACTTGATTTCAAGAGCGATGTGTCCTGGTGGGAAGGTCTGTTTTTCGTCCTAGTTTGAGGAGACAGATAGGGTAGTTGCACGCCACACTTGACATCGAAAGTACTACTGTCACTGGTCTATGAGACCCAGGTCTTTCAAGCGATAGCCGCTTTCTAAAGCACAGCCCTTTAAGATTACCAGAATATATGCATGTGCTCGCCTTGTCGTGATTTGATTCGACCTCTTTAAAAGGGTCGCTACTCGTAACACTCGAGTGTAGTGTTTAGTTAGATAAATGCTTTGATCAACACGCTTTTCTAGTTTTGGAGATCATTCCTTCCTCCCTCAGAATCTCTATGATCAAGATTTCTAAAGTCTATTATATAATTATTATATAATTACAATATAATTATCATATAATTACAATTTAAGTAAAGATAAAAATCTGCCATGAAAGTGAAATAATTTTCGATAGGTGTTATATGTTCATTCATATACGAAACTTAATAACTTGGAACAGTTAATGCCTCTGCAGTGACACTGGGTGAGAGTTAACACCTCAACACGACGTGAACGTAACCCGTAAAGAGTCGATTGCGATTGCTGATCTAGCTTTTATGAATCATAACTCAAATATGGAGAATGAGGGAGTTAGAGAAAGATATTCGGAGAGAGAGAAAGAGAGAGAGAGGGACAGTAAGTAAGAGAGAGAGTGCAAAAGGGTCGTCCAGATCCCAGACATAAACCGTTTATTTATATGTCCTACACAATGTTCTCTTGCCACCCTACGGAATTTATTTATTACGCTCTGAAATGATGGCGATGGCTTTAAAAATAACGAGCTCAAACAACAGAAATTAAAAAGAAAATAATGCCTTTTTGCCCGGCTCGAAATTAATCGAAAATAAAAACTGATACAATTATTTTGAGGGGTACTTTCACAATTATTATTTATCGAGCGAGGATCATTAATTGTCATTCAAGTGATTAACTGCATTATGTGGCTGCATTATGCAGTATGTGGCTAGGAAAAATGTTGAAATGATAAGTAAATTAATAAATTATGCAGATAAATCGAGTAGACTTAAACGGCTTGTTCGTTCTTGATCTGAATTGAATCTCTCGTCGGCAATAATGTAGATCAGAAAGAGAGGGACAACAGCGGTATATATACCATTACGCAATGAAATCTGGTTATCTAGCCAATGGATCCGCATCCTCTGGCCGAGCATCAGATTCACGTACGGAGTTGTGTGCTGATTCGACGTAACCACTGCTCGTCTGTCACGGGCCTCTACTAACTACGTCCACTTAATGCTAATAATTATTTTCATTGGGGTCCCGTGCATCGTGTACCCGGGGGTCCCCTACGCAGCGACGCCAACTTCCTGCAGGAACGGATATAAAAATAGAGCTCGAACGTCGGTGAGGCTACTAAACGTTAAGGTATTTTAAACAAATCTTCTGCAGAAACCAACTCTTAAAACTCATTCCTATCGCTGCAATCAAATTCACATTTAGCCAACTTGAACTTAATCAAAAGAATCAAATACAAAATGAATCTCGGCATAATGAATATATCAGCGAATGTAAGGGAATATATAAGGGAATTTTAGGAGATTTATTCGCATTTTTAATACTTTTCTGACAGGGACTGTCTGAAAGTCAGGGAAATATCCGGGAAATTGAAAAATTGAATCTTGTGGCGACCCAAGTAATTGAAAAGCTGCTCATGAATAAAAAATAATTTAATACCGGATGAAGTGATTAACGAATGAACCAATACGAATAAAATTTGTATTCGTAGGTCATTCGATTCCAATTCTGCAAATAATATAATTTTCCCTTTATAATAATACTTTAATAATACTTTCCCAATTTTCCCTTTATTAAATACGTATATATCTATATACCATTAGAAAAGTATTCTTTTCGCGTTATTGGGATTTATTTTACGAAACCCGATGTAATCAAAATTGAATTTCCGAGAATGTAGAGGGTGGATACAATAATTGTTATTTACAGACTGGAGAAAGAAAATAATCTTCAATAGAAAAGCATTCTCAAAGTCTTTCTTTCTATCTCTGACATTATAATCGGTGATATAAATTTTCCGGTTGGTTATCTCGAAAGAACGTTCTCACCATGCACGGAAACACCGGTCGTGACCGATAGTAATTCCACACGACGAGAAACAACAGGCTGTGAGATAGGGTATAACAATACAGGGTGTTTTCCGCAAATCTAACGGATGCTGAGATGTGAAAGGTGCGGGGGTTTGGGGAGGAGGGGGGGAGTGATCCACCCGGTCGTAAATTATTTAGGACCGTACGAGGCGTTCGCCCCTCGTCCAATCCAGGGGAAAATTAAATAACAACAAAACAATAAAAGACAATTGTTTCTAAGTTTTATGGCACTGCTCGCGCCCTCGGACGAACTGACGAGACGAGAGGACGCTTTATTGCCCTCGGGGTGGTCACACCCAGAGATGCCCTCGCGTGCTGGTCACTTTATTTGGGGAGTGTGATTTTCGACTGCCCGCTTTCACGCCTCGGCACGACGCTCTTTTTCTTTTTATGGATTTTAGCTCTTTGACCCCTCTTTACCTCGGTTCGTGACATTTTCACCCTTGTAATCTTCAAAATGACACACTTTCACTTTTTGGTCATTTTATTCATCATTAAATGAAAAGAAGATAATTTGAGAGAGAAAAATTTTTTTAATCTGGGATTTCTGTTTTTATTGAGCTCATTTTATACTGTAACGATTTTTTTTTTAAATTTTTTAACCTTCCCTTCCTGTAACGCTATCGTAGTAATAGTCATTGACCTTCCCCCCTTTTTCTTAATTGTTACGTAAATTTTACTAATCTAGTTTTTTCGGCGTAATTTTTTATTCTATACTAAGAAAAATATAAAACTCTGTGAAATTTGTGCCTAATATGAATAAAGAAGGTCTGATTTTGATGTTTGAAGTCATTTTAAAAGAATCTTATTGGATCTTCAATAATTTTAAAGATTTTACGGACTTTACAAAATTCAAGGCTTTTCAAAGGATTTCAAAGAATTTAAAGAGTTGTTTTTTTTTTTTTAATGATTTGAAATAATTTGTAAATGATTTATAAAATTTCAAGGGATTTGAATAGATTTCAAAGAATTCTTACGGTTTTCAAAGTTTTGAAGGGGTTTAAAAAATTAAAAGATTACAATATTTCATGGAGTTAAAAAATATTTCAAGGGATTTTAATCGACTTTCGTGTGGGATTTCAAGTAATGTCACAAAATTTAGAAGATATACGTTATAAAAAATCTTGCAAATTCTTCCAATCAAATAGTGGGAAATATTTCCGAAAAGTTTGGAAATATTTCCAAAACGTTCGGAAAACATGTCCGAAAAATTAGGAAGTTTTGCCAATGTTTATGGGGAAATTTTTCCAACAAGATGGGAATTGTTCCATGAATATTAGCATATTTTCCGAAAAGTTAGGAAGTTCATCCGCAGATGATTTTAGGAGATTGACTATAGCTTCTTGAAGGATTTCAAATATTTCTCAGCATTTTAGGAAATTTTGATGTCCGAATATTAAGTAACATTCCTCGACCCCCCATGGGGGGGGCATCGTAATATTATTGTACATTATATGAAATAAGAGCCCGATTTTGGAGAGCAGAACTCCGGGTGTTCTGTCCTTCCTAGCAGTTTCTTTATCATCACGGCCGAGTAATAACAGAGGGGCTTACGCCTTCACCATATATTGCAGCCACATTTTTATTTTGACACTAATAGCCCGCGGTATCGGTCGATGCAGGACTTAAGTCCGTGCGATCGCGCTAATCCGCCGCCTATATTGCCCGTATAAATCCTAAGAACACCAGAGAGGACCTCTCACTAAAACTACATATATGAAGTGGTGTCGTTGTGCGCCTAATGCTTTCCTGATTTATCGATTCTATGAACCTTACATTCCACACTAAAATCAAAATCAATCGATTTAATATTTCTCTTTTTTTGTGTTTCAGGTAAGGTAACGGGTAAACATTATCACAGGAGAAAAAAGTCTAGTTTTTTGTTACAGCTTGTTTTTATTTCACTTTAATTTAAGTACCTCTTTAGACTTTATGATTGGCATTGATCTAGCATTATCTAAAAGCGGACGTAAATTCAGGTGTATTATTAAATAGGCTATAACATAAACTAGACTTTTTCTCTGTGTAGAACGTCGGTCCTCTAGAACGTTTCGAGAAGGTGTCCCAAGTCATTTTATGAAATTTATCGTCATCAAGATCGTAAAATGTGGTAAGTAAAGATATTTTATCGTAAAATGTCGTGATAGTAATAATAATAACAATCCGTACAATATAGCTTCTTAATTTTTAATAATGAGTCAACTGTCAATCCAGACTTAACCGGTTAAGATAATTGAGATAAATCTGCTGTACTAGTCAAAAAGACACTTCAGCTTCGGACGTAGAAAATCGACGAAATCTATCTGCTTTTAAAAATTCTTGTTTGCCTAGATAGATGAAATTTTCTTTTGCGTATCGATTGATATAAAAATCGGATTTTCGCGAAAATATGACATAAGTGTCTTTTTAACTTGTACGGCAACAATGAACGCATTTCTCAAAGAACAAAGCTAGATATCAAAGGCGAATCCTTGCACACCGCGTAATGCTTACTAGAAGTCGCGAGCTGAAACGAAACAATGACATGACATTGCAAGAGCTTTCAGGACAATAGACAACGCCGTAAACTACGTCCCCTCTTGTCCAATCATCTAAATTATTCCATAAGACGGGAGCAGGTCCTCGATCGCTCTTATAAGGGAGAGAATGGTCAGTGGGAGAGAGCGAGAAAGAGAGAGAAGTCGAGAGACATGTTTCAGGGGATCAATGATGAAGGGATGAGGGGGAGGGGGTGGTGGGACAGAGAGAAAGACAGTTTACTGCTTCATAACTCGAACCGTGTGCGGACAATCGCCCGTTATGATTTCAGATGCTATTTTGACTGCGCGCCATGGGTGGCCCACGAACAGAACAGAAACAGAAATATGCTACCTCGTAAACCGACCCTTTATCGTGCAACTTGCCCCAAATGTTGTTAAGTTCTATCAAATGTTTACGCCGCCATCTCCGCCGGCGCTATTTGCCTTCATCATGTGCGTTTTCTTGTCCAAATGTCCGCTGCAACGGAAATAAGATCTGATGCTTGATCAAATTTCTTCCGGTGAAGGTACATGCTGTATGTAATTTAAGGGAAACATTAAAGTAAAGTAGTTCTAAACTATTAAAGTGTGTACTTTAATAGTTTAGATAACTTTTAAATGATTCACATGAATTTACAACTGTCACTGTAAATAAGTTCGGGAATTTACCCTAAAAGGCAAAATTTTCGAAACGCTCTTGAAAAAAGGGAAATTCCTTAAATTTTGGTGAACATTGTCAGGGTGGCCACATGTCAGGGAAGTCAGGGAAAAACAAATTTGTCAGGGAAATGTCAGGGAAACCCGAGTAGTTGTCAGGGAAAATAGAAATAGACATTTATGCAAATTATGTTATTTTTATCGTATTGCGTATATAGATTTTATAGTTTATTTAACAGATTTTGTGAAATTATTGAATTTTAAAGGATTTCACAAGATTTTTATGATTCGTAAGAGATTTTGTAGGATTTTAAAAATTATAGTTAATTTTGAGAAATTTAACGATATTTCTAGAAATTTCAGAAGATTTCAGCGAATTTTAAGGGATTTCAATAAGTTTCCAATAATTTTAAGAGATTTTGACGAATTTTAAGAGATATTAAAGTTCCTCGTGGAATTTTCAAATATTTCAAGAGATTTTTAAAAGATTTTTTGGATTTTTGAAGGATTGTAGGAAATTTTAAGAGATTTTTAGGAATTTGAAAGATTTTGATGTTTTTTGAGGAATTTAAAGGATTTGAAATGATTTTGAGGAATTTTAAAGCAAGTAGTGAAAATTTAAGAGTTTTCATAAAATATTAATGAAAGAATTTCGTCGAATTTTAAGATGTTTCTATGAATTTCAAGAAATTTCAATGAATTTTAAGAGATTTCCAAGGTTGGCATAAATTTGAGAGATTTTTACGAATTTCAAGTTCGCATTTTGATACTCTTATGTCAGGGAAATTCATCTGAAAGTTAGGGAAAAGTCAGGGAAATGTCAGGGAAATGAAAAAATTGAATCCTGTGACCACACTGATTGTTTTCCCATATACAAATGATTAAATAATAATAGTAAAAATGTAAAGTTGTGCACGTCAGCATGTAGTGAGAAATGAAAATTTGTTATATAGCGGATAATGGGCTTTAGTGCTATATATTTCACGTGAATTAATGGAGGCATTGTCAATGATTTCAATTCGGTAGAGCTCCAGGGGACGTATGAGGCATTTAATAAGCGTTCGTGCAGCAAATTTCTTTTATTGCCAATTTCCTTTGACGCAACGGGCCTCGACAATGAGTCTAGTGGTACCTACTCGTACTTGTAAGTTCGTACCAAGGCACCTGTCAATTTTGCAAAGTAACGCCCGCCGTAAACGGCATCGGAATATTTTACCTTGTATATACCGCTGACTATATGGGTCGAGATCCTTAGATTTGAACGTATAGTAAGAGGAGAGGACAGTAAATCACGAGTTAACGTTAACACTTGATGCTCAAGAATGGTCCGGTGACACGCCTCGTCCATAAACGACGACCCACGATGGTTCATGCCTCGGAATCGAGCTCGAGATTCAATTTCCCCGCTTATTTTGTCGCAAGACAATTGATTCTGTTTCTTTACTTTAAGAACAAAGGGCGTGCTCTGCATTTAGAAAATAAGTTGTGAATTATCAACTAAGGGTGGGTATATTATGTGTAAAATCACTTTTGCTCATTTCATGAAGACTTTGCTTTCTTATATAGACAACAAATAAATTTTCTTCCTCGTAGAAGAAGGTTTAACTCAAGAAAAATAATATAATATAAATAATCATTATAAGTTACAAATATAAACATATAAACATAATGAAATTTTGCTTTTTACAACTTAAAGTCATTCAAAAGCCAATCATCTTTGAAATAACAATCTATGCGAGATTTTCGAGACATTTCGTTGCACCACTTTTTTTAGAGAGGAATTTGAAAAGTTTGCTAGGAATTTTAAGAGAATTCAAGAGGTTTTTATGATTTTTAAAAGATTTCGTGAAGCTTTAAAGGATTTCATGGAATTTTATGAGATTTTTAATAATTATTATTAATTAATTTTAAAGGCTATAAAGGGAATATTATCGTTGAATTGTATAGAATTTCCAAAAGTTTCTAGGAATTTTAAAAGATTTTTATGATCTTTAACGAATTTCAAGAGATTTTTATGACTTTTAAAATATTGTATGGATTTTGAAGGATTTTAAAGTTTGTCGGGTAAATCTATTGAGGGATTTAAAAAGATTTTGTGAAACTTTAAAGGATTTCATAGAATTTGATGAGATTTCTAATAATTTTAATGAGTTTTAAAGGATACAAAGCGATTTTAAATGTTATTTTAAATTTTGCAGAATTTAAAGGAATTTCGAGAAATGTATAGAAGCTTTAAGAGATTTTTACGAATTTTAACGGATTGTGGTAGGTTTGTAAATAGGTCAATCGATACGTCTCGAATTTTATCCTCGATTTTATCAAATTTCCAAGGTTCAAATTTTTAAGGTCGTATAGTTTTTCGACATTTTTTAAAAGGTCATTTACGTGTTCCTGGCATCGAATTATGTCTAAATACATAAAAAATTTTTAAAGAATTCAATTCAATCAATATTTAATATTGCTGCAGTGACCTATGGAGTTTTCTTCAAATATTTCGTCATGGAGTGAAACGATTCACATCAGTGTTTCTGGCACTGAAGTAAATTGATGGGAAAGCAAAAGAGCAAGATGTAAACAGACGCCTTCACTCGTTTTGAGTCAATCGTGAGATATTTCAGGAGAGAATCTCTTTACATCTATCAACAAGATGTAGAAATTCGCGTCACTTCAGCACCAGAGCAAAGTGTCTGTGAATATTTCGATTGCGAAATTTCTATTTTTATCTGTGGTGATTTCATTCCTGATCCATTTCACGATTCGTTATAACTCGTTTACACTGATTTCTATTTGTTTCTGACACGTACTGTGAATGTCCTGGCTATACATAGATAGCAATCTGTACAATCGACTCTCTCTCTCTCTTTCTCTCTCTGAACAGCATTTCAATTTGCATCAGCAACGAAACCATTTGGAAGCTCTTATATACAATATACTCTCTAAATCCGAATTAGTGAAAAGTCGGTCACTAATTTACTTTACAATTTTTACTAATTAGTTATATTTCGCAATTTCATTTAGTAGTTTTCAACTTTTCGTAAAGTTTTAGTTAACAATTACAAAAAAGTAGTGGAATTTCCACTAATTCAGGTTTAGAGAGTGCTTTTATATATTTCATATCTAAAATCCGAAATTTAGATTTTATTTAATTAACGTGATTTATTGAATATGAGTATACTCAAATTTCTCTTGTGAGTAGTGGTGTCTTATTTCGTGTCAGTGTAATTGGTCAGAGTAGTATAGTGGTAGAACGATTACAAGTCCCCATGTGGTGAAGAGGGATTTCTCCCCTCGCCTGTTCAGCTCACTAGAAGATAGGGCACCCTAAAAATATTTTGATGTCTTTAAATTATTGTTTTGTAACAAACATAGAGACTGGTAGTAGATTTATTGTTATTATTGATTACTGGATCGGACAAACCGGGAAATAATTATAGTATACAATTTAATGAATATTGGAGATTAATATAATTGATTGGATTTGATAAGATCTTCGATAGGATTCCAGATCCGATGAATTCTAATTCATCTAATCTAATTCGCTTCTCATTCGATGACAAATTTCAATAGCCGAGACACTTATTGGCATGTCAAATTGCTACACAAAGACAGTAATGAGATTTTCTTTCTTCTTCTTTGACTTCCCATTTTCCTGTCCACTCGTCACAGATGGGGGATGAGAGCAGGCCTGCGGGCTTGAAAACGAACGCTTAAAAATGTAATAGCGAGTTGAAAGTCTGATGTAGAGCACAGCGCTCTCCAGGACCTCGCCTCTTTATTTTCCCATTATTCAAATATAAATGTAAATGTTGATACAAACGGATAGGTAAATGGAAAGAGAGAATTCAATTGTTAAGCACGGGCGGCACGTTGCGGGGGAAAGGTCGAGGAGTGAGAGTGGGAGGAATGGTAGGAAATTAGTTTATAAGGAAGCGACGCGGGAAAAAAGAGGCGACACGATCCTCTCGAACGAGCCTCGAGGCGGTACAGTCTCTTCAAGAACACTCTGTTCTCCAATCTGATCAACTTCAAAAACAAGTTCATGACAAAGTCCCTTAAATATAATAATATATGTTTATAATATAATATATGTTTATAATATCATATATGTTTATAATATCGTATATGTTTATAATATCATACATGTTTCTCCTATTCGCAAAATAATTGTTGAACTGTTTTGCTTTTGGAAATATTGATGATAACTGAAGGGGAAAGATGGCCAGTCGGTTGGTCAGACAAATGTAAATTCCGGAACGCGAGCTATACAGTCATAGAAAAGGGGGTTGAGGGTTTGGTAATATCATCCGATATGTGTGTTCTCGTGTTTCCCCCAACATGCATTGTTCTCGCCCTACCCCGTGTATTGTTATGAGGCAACGCCGATTGGGGTGTGGAGGTTGCATGATGATGCAGGGTGCATATGCGCTGATAGCCCCATAATGCCATCTCTAATTCCGTGCGAGCTGATTTGATTCCGGCATTAAGATAAAGCATCTCATCATCTCTCTCATGCTTACACTCTTTTCCATGTCCTCTTTGTCTCCCAAACCCTCGCCCAATTTCAAATCGAAACCGATTGTATAGTCCTGTATTCTATACATTGATAACATGTTCCCTTTAGTTGCACCGCTTTTACTGATGCATAATATAATTGTATCCGAAAAGAATAGGAAAATATGACGTTTTTAAAGAAGTTTTGACTCGAGTTTCGAGACGTGCGATGTATTTGGGATGTATTTGGAACGATATAAGGAGAAATTTTGAGCATTTCTACTTCAAATCGTCCCAAATGCATAACTATATACGTATATAATTAAAAATATATATCGCGGGGACCTGATTAGGGCTATAGCAGGGCCCTTTCTTTAATAGGGCTGTGAAAGGGCGATTCCCACTAGGCCTCTACTAGAACTAGTAGTCGGGGCCTAACTGACAAAAGCGTTATGATCTAGCTGGGACCCCGATTAGTTTTACCCATCAGGTCCCGACTAAAAAAGGGAAAACTAGTGAGGCCCCCACTAGACCCCTATCGAAATTTCTACACGGGAAGACCATGATGTCATCACATGTGATGATGTTTCTAGGACATGATTTACGACTTTTTGGTTCCTGGAAGGCATATCCTGAATGTTTAACATCGCATACAAATACACGTGGGTGCTGAGGCACGCGTATGCGGATCGAGCCATAGAACCGAGAGCGCGTGGACGTTGTCGGTTTGCGGTTGACCCGTGCCAGGCCACACTCCGATACCTTTGTGGTCGCAACCATGCCGACGCACCCGAACTACCACAGCCCTGTAACAATCTCCATGAGGTCTAAGAACTCCGTGGCTCGTTGACACAAGACCTCGGTGCAATGGTGTGAGTGTGTGGGTTGACGGTGTCGAGAAATTATCCGTCGTTATCCGCGTTGAAAGGGTAACAAGAAGGAACGGTCCGTGCAGAACGTGTAGATGTAGAACGTTCAGCAGAGCGGAACGCGATTGTTTTAAGTACGATTGCTCAGTTGATTTTCGCGCCCTCGAGGCGGCCAATCGAGAGGGATTAAGAAGTCGATTCGTCATTTGCGCCGTCCATAGGATGTTTTGACTCGCTATCTTCACCGTCTCATCTACACTCCCTCCACTGTCCTCTCGACCTGTCTCAACTCCCCACGGGATTCCTTCACACCTTGTCGATTAATCTCATCGTCAGGGGCTCGGCTGTGTCTCTTTTCAAGGATCTTGATCTGATCGTTTCGCCAATTCCTGTTCGATTGATCAACTGACTGATCAACTGACTGATCAACTCTCAAATTACGATTCCGCCTGCTTTTAATTATATCTAGAATGTTTTGTAAGCGATAAAGCGCGCGCCTTTGTTAATTGTTTATGCTTATGATAATTTTTTAAAATCTCGAAGTGAATGGATAAGGATATGAAGTGAGTTCAATAGGGTTTTTAAAAATTTCAAGATTTCTATATACAGGGTGACCCATTTTAATCTATGTACTATTAATTTTGACCTTAAGGTCAATTTTCAGGTCATTTGAAGGTCAAGACGATTTTTATAGCACGATTTAAATGGCAACCCCTATTTTGATTACAGATTTAAAAAGAGTGGGAAATTTCACGTCAAAAATATTCTACGAGAAATTTTTTTAAGGTTAGATTTGTGTAAAATTTGACCCCCCCATTTTTTAGTTATTTTTCTCAGGGTTAAGATGGTCAAGGTAGTTCACACTTATATTTTATTGACATATTAAAAGCATCTTGAACGATTTTTGGACATTTGACCATGATTTGTGACCTTTATAAGATTACAAAAGGAAATTTCTCAAAATATTTATCAAAATCAAAATTAATAGTACCGTTAAATGGTCCCCTATGTTCTGTACAATTTTTATTTGAACAATTTTGTTGTAGATGGAGTATTTTAAGAGATACTTCGATTCAGATTAAAATGGGTCACCCTGTATTTTCAAATATTTTAAAGAATTTAGAAGATTTAATTAAAGGGATTTAAGAGATTTAAAAGAATTGAAGAGAAATATCAAAAAGCTTTGAATGATTTCAATTAAGAGATTTTAATATATTTTTCATGACTTCAACAGATTTTAAAAGATATTTCAAAATGATTTAATAAAAGAAAAGAAAGAAAGAAAAGAAATTCAAAGATACATATTTTAAGTTATTTCTAAAGATTTCAAAGAATTTTAAAGAATCCAAAAACATTTTTTTATATATTTTCAAATTACTTGAAATTCTTAAAACTCTTTTGAATTTTTTGCAATTCCTTAAAATTCCTTAAATTCACTTCACATTTCTTGAAATTGCTTTAAATTCGAGTAGAAATCCAACCAATAAGCAAAGAGATAAAGTGGCCCCGGATTTCGAAGTTATGAAAATCGATTTTCGATATAATCGCAACCTCCTTTTTAACGACAGGATAACCATGTCTTTCAGATCATATAGCCCAGACTCTATACATTCCAGACACCAGACAATTTAAATTCGGATTCTGCAATGGAAACGAAAAATCAAAAAAATTATAAATTCCTCAGACGACAAAGGCCATTAGACCCCTGGGGAATTCCTCATTAGAAACTACTTATACCCAGGAAAGTGAACAAGCCAAGTCTTACTTTTATTGCCAAGAGTTGAAAATTGATTGACAATATCTCTAGGACGTTTTAAAAGATACTTCAGAAGCCATGATCTAACAGTAAGTCGCAAAATACTTAATTGGGAATTATATCCTTGTCTACTTTCCTCACTGAAGCAATGAATAGAGTGCTCTGTCTGCTGCAAACTAAATATGTTTTTGCTTCTCGTTAGCCACATTCCCTTCGACAATTTCATATATAATGATGCACGACAATATGCTGATACTTATGCAGCACTGTATGTCACAAGCAGACACTAATGATTCCTTTTTTTCAAAGTTAATTGTTTCCTCGTTCAATACATTTGTAATTGTTTCTGCTTCAACTTTCTTACGTTCTCCACTTGGCCATCTTCTTGCTATAAGCTTTGAACATGATTTACTCTCCAGTAAATATACCTTGAAGAGGAAAAGTTGGTTGAATTATTGTATTTTCGTATATTTGTGTATTTGTCTCAAATCTAAATTTTCACTCTATTTTCCACTCTATTTTTCGAAATATCAAGAATGCCATACAAGTTGACACTTCTCTTGAGTATTTTTCACATTATACGAGTTTTGCCTTAATGTACTTTTTGCCCGATAAAGCTTGGAGCTGAAAAGTTCTGGATGGGAACGGCAGCAAAGTGCGAGAGAGTCAGAGAGAGAAAGAGAGAGCAAGAGAGAGAGGGAGTGAGAGAGAGAGTGAGAGAGAAGTTGGGGAATGTGAGGGCGAAGGTTGGAAGTTGCAAGGCAGGCTTTTACCGCCCCAGGAAATCATATTTAAGAGTACATCGGGTCGAGCAATTAGTTATCGCCCTCGGAAACGCATTCGACCCTTCTTATATTCGTATAGGACGAGACCAATGTAAAAGAGAATCGCGAAAAACCGGTAGCCACAATATTAAGAGATTCAAGTCGGCTGAATGAATATATATACGGAGCGCCCGAAGCGGCGTCCCCAGAAGGCTTCAGAGACGTCTCTTCTTCTTGATAGTCATTCACCCCACTAATGCAGTACCGCGGTACCGGATAGCAGTACCACATACACACTCATATACACAATTACACATACACGTACCCACACAAAGAAAAACGATACTCACACGCTCACAAAAGTAGTTCAAACTCTTCCCTTGATTCGGGGTTCCTTCCAAAGGCAGGTGCATTCCCGTAATTGCAAGCGTTTGATATTTAATTATAATTCACCCGCGGCCCAGCCGCTCTTCGCGAAGCTTTCTTCGTCCGATGCGATCTTGCAATCTCTTTGAAAGAAAATAATTCCCTAATTATTCCTCCCGCAGTAAAATGACTGATATTAGCTTTGAGTTACGACGTCGAATTAATTAAGCTATTAATTAGTTGCGATAAAAATGAAACGCGTCCTGGATAGAGTCCTTCCATCTTTGAACTCAGCTCTCGTATTATTCGACAATTTTCGTTTTAGATGAATTTTTATATAATCGGTAATTAACCCTTGTCGATATTTCAAAATAACTTTCGTTTTCTCAAAAGCAATTTGAAACTGCCTGGAAGCTGCTTTAAAATAGGGGCTTATGAACCTTCTAATCGGCAATTATCGGTGAGAATTTGGAAATTTGCGCAGAGTTGGGTACGATTCGCGTTTTAACGATTTAATAAAGCGAATAGGCTGAGGACCCTCAAAGGCCAGCCCCATAAGTTGTCGCGAGTTTATGCATCGGTTCTCTTTTCCCCTCTTGCCCTCAACCCTCTTTTATTATTTTGATCTGACACTTGGACATACCTACTGCTTGTGGTGCTCGTAAAAGCCTTCCGCGGAGATGCACCGCAGGTAGGTAGCCCCGTCGCCAGGCAGGACCTTGCTTTATTATTTATTCCGCCAGTCGTAAAAACCAGGCCGGATTTATCGTGAAAATATTGAAATGAGAGACACTGCCTCCCGCAACCCCCTTGTTGAGCCCTTAGAATGGTACCGACCACCATCGAGGCTTTACGAGCCGACATATTTTATTTCACTCGATAACAGGAGAAAGAAGAAGTTTTCTATTCGAGGATTCTTGCAAGACACGGGTCAAAGTCGAAGCGGGAAGAAGAATCCAAAGCGCCGCGATAACTCATTAGGGACCAACTTGAGGCCTCTTGTTTTCTTTTCCTCTTCTCGTAGAACTTGGCACCTCTTGCGCCTTTTGTCTTGCGAGCTGCGTGCAGCTCTCTAAATTTGATTAATGGCGCCTAACCCCAGGAAACCGAAGTTGTTCGCGGTGCCCCATAATTGCTCGCTTATTTTTCTTCTTGAAACTAAAGCGCCGCACCTGCTCGGAGACAAACCTCAAGACAGGGCTGTGGTTAGAGCTACCAATTCGGTAAGGTGAGAAATACAAGATATTTTAAGATGAATTATTGTGAGAGAGTAGGGGAAGTTTTTTTTTCTTTAATTGGCCAAAAATCGATTCAGTTACTTCAAAATGTATTTGAAGTAAGTTAAAGTTAGTTCAGCACATGTGTACAACTCTGACTTCATGAGCTGTCGACCCCTCGTTACGTACTATAAAAGGTTGTTGTTCAGTAAGTAGGTTAGGCATTTATAGTCAGACGGGACTCCGCACAGTTGGAGGAAAATAGGAAATGCACTTTTTTGTTCAAAAATGTCCAGAGCCTTCAATTTTGGTTCAATTAATTTTTTTTTTTTTAATTTAAGTGCATTAAATTCTGAAGAGCTTCCCAGTTAGAAATGTTGTTTCCTTTATCTTGTTTTCTCTATTTTTTAACTCAAACTATTGAAAAACTGAGATTTTCTCCGTAACAATTTTTCACGCTTTAATAACTGCTTAGGTAAACTTTATACTGTCTATAATGGATATATTTGGGGACTCACAGAATACAAATAATTTGTTTAATAATCCATTTAATTGTTATAAACAAATTTTATCAATACATTGGTAAATAGTCTTATTATCGGTAAAAAAATTTTTCTTTTTGCTAAGAGTGCTTCGTATTAATGTAAGAATGATATTTAATCACAAAAATAATGAACAGGATAATATATAACAAAATAATGAATAAGATAACAATTGTTATAAACAATTCTTGTGGCAAAATATTTAAATTTAAAGTTTTTTCAAATTGTAATTTCCTTCGATCGCCAGAACGACTTCAGGTATTCCTTAAAATAATAAGAAATAATTAGAAAATAATAAATAATTAAAATTTATTTATAACAATTAAATGGAATAAAAAACAAATTATTTTTAATCTGTCAGTCTACGAAGAGAATATAAAGTTTACCCAAGCAGTTATTAAAGCGTAAAAAAATTTTATGTAAAAAATTTCAGTTTGTCCATACTTTTAATAAAAAAAATTATTAATAAACAAGTGGAGGAGACAAAAGTTCTGATCGCGAAGCTATTTAAAATTTAATACAATTTAGTTTTTTAAAAATATTAAAAATCGGGCCAAAACTGAAGGCTTTGGATATTTTGGAACGAAAAAAGTGCATTATACTCTGTATTATAAAGAATTTCCAGTTTAAAAGGTTGTTCTGGAGTTTTAAGGAATTTCAAGAAGTTTCTAGGAATTTTAAAGATTTTGACTAATTTTAAGTGAGTTTAATTGAACGAATTGTAAGGAACTTCCAAGGTTTTCATGAAATTTCAAGGGATTTCCACACTACTTGTACAAACAAAATGTTTTTGTCCACTTTTTATGCACTGAATTAATGATCATGTTAGAAATATTATAAATATATTATGACATATTCGAATAAAAAAAAATTATGACAAATAGCGATTCGGAAAACTAAAAATTATGGACTGAGATAATTCCGAGCTGTGAAAATTAGGGTAAATAGTAATTGGAAAAAGTGCCAATTAGTTGAAATGGAAATTCAGCGAAATAGAAATCACACGGAAAAAATAAAATGTCTGAATTTGACATTAAAAATAGACAACTTGCGCTCTGAACGCATTTTTCCTGAAATTTAGTAAGTTTTACTATTTCAAATGGTAATTTTTGATAGGAAAATTGTAAATTCTGCTATTTTCGTTCAAAAGTTACAATTTTAAATAGTAAAACTTACTAAGTTCTAGGAAAAATGCATTCAGAGCGCAAGTTGACTATTTTAAGTGGTAAATTCAGTCATTTTCTTTTTTCTGTGCAGGGTAAGTTATTATCCTGTCAAATGAAATTCGGTAAAATGAAGATTGGAGAAAGTAGAATTTGGGGGATATTTATGCGTGTCACGGGGTCCCTAAATTGACCTAATTTCTATTTGGTAGCACATACATTCACTCTATTCGTTTTTCCGGTGAGAAGCCAAATAGGGCGAAAGGGAAGAAGATACGATACGTCACTTCACCCCGCGGCGGGCTGCTTTACCCGCCACTATAAAACGGCGCACCCCTCCGCGATGCGGCCGTACGGAAAGAATATTTTCTAATAAGCAGAATGTAAAGTTAGGGTGCGTTACACAAAAGAAATCTTTCCGCGCGGAGTCTTGGAGGGGGATCGAAAAAAGAAAAAGAGGAGAGGGCTGGAGTTGGAATCGCAGCTCGGTCTGACTTATCTTAGTAATATTGGATTAAAACTTATGCCTCTCTCGGTTGCAATATGTTATTTTTATTGCTTGTGGCTTTGCATAATATTCGCTGGGGTGCGCACCTCGTCGGGGGCTAATTTTAATTTTTATGCCGCAACTCGGAAAGGGGGAGGCTTACGATTTCAACGCGGCTTATTTATTTATGCCGCGATTCCGGCATTACGATTAGTCCCGATTCTCGTCACGTGCAAGATTTTCGAAAGAATGTCATCCTCATGGACAAGGGGATGAGTAAAAAGTGAAAATGACGTTTTATTACATTTTCCCCCTTTCATTTCATCTCTTCACCCATCAAATAAGATTAACTCTTCGTCAAGCGACTTCTTCCCGTTTCAGAATCTTTAAATCGAATATTTAAATTTTTCCCAAGAGGTTTTCAGGTTTTTAAATTATATTTTTCAATGTTGAGATGTGGAGCGCGTTAAAATGTTAAAGTTGGGAATTATGAGAGTGTTAAAACGGTAATAAATCGAGGAGTCGATTTTTGAGGGGTGGAACCTTGGAAGTCCAGTAAGCAATACATTTTTTCCCGCAGTTTTAATATCAAGCATCCTCGTAGGTGCAAAATATCTCTATTATCGGACACGAAGCCCTCAAATTTCGAACGCCCCCGTTGTTCAAGCACGCGATGTCTGTCCTACGGTTTGAAAAAAAGCGACATGGTGAGAGGAAAAAAAGCGAAGGTTAATGGAAATAATTGAAAACCTGACGCAGTTGGTACGATCCCACGGATGAAAATGAAAAAACTGCGGAACTCGATGATCGTTTTCTTATGGCGAGTTTTCACGAAATAAAAAGCGAAATTATTTATCGTTCGCGAGTGTCTCGTTTACTCCGATGTTTCGCCCAGCTGCATCACTCTTATTTATTTGTTCTTCTCGTGCAAACATCCTCGGCGACCGCATTCGAGGCGCGCAACACCCGATAACGCACGCTCTTTCCCACGAATATGTAGAAGCATGAGCAGAGACATTCCGTTTGCCTAATCCCAACCAATCTCGAGGATGTAGTCGTCTTAGGACGTGTAATCCTGCCAATTTGGGCCGTGAGCAGGGCGCAGGATTATTTCACCGGAGTTCCTGATATCGCCACTCGATTTTGCTTTCTGATTGAGAATTTTCTTACGGAGAAACAAGAGCTTGTGATTTGTCAGGATTTGTGAAGAAATCACGAGATTCTGATTTTCAAGATTTTAAAGGATGGAGAATTCATTTTTTTTTTTTTTATGAAAACATTTCGTTCATATTATTTTTAAGGGTGCATTCCGATAATTTACTCTCTCAATCTGAATTAGTTATGACTTACTAATTAATATACAGTAGTTTATTATTAAGGCTAATAGTACTAGGAAGTTGTTTTCTATGAATTAGTAAACTAGCTATGAATTCTCCCGTGTAGACATTTTTATGTGGCCCCAATTGGGCATATTACTTATGCCCAAGATAGGACGAATGACATGGCTCTGACTGGGGCCAAATTAGGTAGCCACAAGTAGGGCTAAATGGGTCAATTTAAAAATTAAAAATCTTCATAAATTCTCTAAAATTGCACGGTAATTTATTTTAACTTTATGGTAACGTTACCAAAAACGAGAATATTACCGACGTAATAAGAACTCTAAACTTCTTCTTCCACTAAGAACTCTAAATCTCAGAGGAACTAGAAAAACCAATCGGCATATCCTATCTTAAAAAATTGGTGTCACGAAATGTTTCGAAAATCTCATATACATTGTTGTTGCAAACCTGATTGGCTTTTAAATGACTTAAAGTTGAAAGAAGTAAAACAAACTAATAGCGCAAACAAATTTCACGAAAACCTTCGAAATCCCTTAAAATTCGTTAAGATTCCTTCAAATTATTAGAAATCTCATAAAATTTCACAAAATTCTTAAAAATCCCATAAAATATTTTTAAAATTTCTAGAAATTTTATGACAACATTTAAAATTCTCTTAAAATTCTCTTAAAACACGCAGAAACCTTTTCAAGTCACTTAAAATTTTACGAAAACCTTCCAAATCGCGTAAAATTCGTTGAAATCTCTTAAAATTGGTGGAAACCTCTTAAAATTCTCAGAAACTTCTTGAAACTCTTTGAATTCTAGGATAAAATTTGAAGACCCTTTACATCGTATAAAATTTATTAAAATTATTAGAAATCTCATTATATTCCACAAAATCTTTAAAGAATCATAAAAATTTTTTGAATTCGCTTAATATTCTTCGAAATTTCACGAAAACATTAGAAATCGCTTAAAATTCGTTGAAATCTCTTAAAGTTCTTAGAAACCTCATAATCTTCCTCAAAATTTCAAAACATTTCAAATCCCTTAAAATTCCCTACCTTTAAAAAATCTCTTAACACAGAAAAAAAAAAGTTTTAAATCAAGCCCGAACGGTCTAGTTTGTGTTGGTTTGCTAGTATATTAAACAATTTTTATTCTAAACGAATCCACTTGTTACTTTCAGCCACTGAATTCTTCGAAAGGAACTTACACATGAGTAGAAAGTAAGGATCAGGCGTTGGTTCTAACATCAAAATAAATTTAAGAGGTAGCGAACTAAAACGAAGAGTCTTGTCCAGGCATTTCGATGCGGTGCATGAAATCGGACAAATCCAATCTGACGGGTGTTTTGATAGAGTGGCTGAGTGGCGTAGCGGACGAGAAAAGGCAGTGGGAAATACATCATCGTAAAAATTTATAATTTGGAAAATATCGCAAGGCGTGCACGGGTCCTTACATTTCCATTGGTGCGCAGCAGCAATCAAGTTTATAAAGCGGGAAATCGAAAGGACCTTCCCGAAATCGGTGGCGGAAAGGGGCGCAGAGAACGATAACGGTGAAAGACTTTTGACGAAAATTGAAGTCGTTGTTATGACGGGAATTGCACGCGACGGAGTTTTACGAGGGGGTGGTAGGCGAACGGTCGTCGACACTCCAAAAGCGAGAGAAAGATAGACGATAATTTGACTATTGCGGAACCCTATTGAAGCTTTCATTGGTATTCCAGGGATTCTCATTATCTATTATTATTTTTTATTTTTATGTAATTCAGATTGCTTTTCAGCTCTTAACTATTAATCAGTTCTTAACTATTAATCAGTTTTTAACTATTAATTAAAGATTCTTGATATTTATTTAACATTAAAGTGGAGATCGGATTTTCATTGAACTCGCAGTGCTGAAGAAAATGTCGATATAGAGTGACTTTTTACGTGTCCCATTATCCGCATGACCATAAATTGCAGCTTTAGCCTTTTATTATCGTCGATCTTTTCTTTATTTTCTCTAGGCACTTTCAAATACGCAATAAATATGACGCCCCGTACTTTGATCCATGAGCGGCGATATCATACATGAAGAACTCTATCGGTCCAGAATTTTCTCGAAATAAATCGACAATAAAAGGGATTACTGCAGAGATATTTCAATTTTTGAATTTTATTTTATTTTCTTCTTTGAAAGGTGTTTTTTATTCAATTCCATAGTACGAAAAATCGCTCAGCGCGAACCATGTTTCGATCAATAGAGTGCATTCCCCGAGGAGCGTTCCTGCACGCTAAAATATTGCAAGGGTGGCCCGTGTTGGGAAATTGGGTTGAGAACCACTTTGGGGGAGGGGATGAAGATGGACTTGTAGTCAACCGTACCAATGTAAACGCTTCAATACCAAAAAGCTATATCATTTTACCAGATGTAAGGTCGCACGAAACCTGACTCTGCAATATAAGGTCGTGTTTGGGGAAATAAAAAAAATAAGGGAGAACTTTAATGGAATCGGATTCTATGAGCCATGACTTGATAGAAATTTGCGATGGAGACAGTTTCGAGGAAAAGTAACTAATTAAACAGGAATTTAATTCTAGAATTTCAATACTTTTCAATAGTTCAATAATTTCAATAGCCCAATAATTTATAGGTCAACTCTATTTTGTGTTTTTGAAAACATCTTGCAACTTTGTTCAAGGTATATTTACTGAAACTAGTTTTCTTCTTGCTGCACGGAAGCAGCATGTTAGAAGATAGTGTCAGGGACCGTAACTTTTTCAAGATAAGATATCTTTCACTTCCACAAAGCAGGTCTGTGTTATCCTGCAATCAAAGGACGTACGGTTAAACACCTTGGTGATTAATCACACATCTTTCATACACCTTTTCACAAGTATCAAGTATAGAGACAAGGATTGTTTCTCTTTGAAGCTAGGTCGTTAAAAATAATATTTAGGATTTTATCATATTAAAATAATACAAATGAATCTTCGAAAAATATTCTATCTTAAAAAAGTGGTGTCACGAAATGTCTCGAAAATCTCGCATACATTGTTGTTGCAAACCTGATTGGCTTTTGAATGACTTGTAGTTGAAAAATGAAAAACAAACTAATGACGCAAAAAAATTTCAGGAAAACCTTCGAAATACCTTAAAATTCGTTAAGATTTCTTAAAACTCCCAAAAAAAAACCTCTTGAAATCCCATAAAAATTCACAAAAACGATTCAAATCATAAATGTATTGAAATCCAAGTTAAAACTCGTAAAAATCTCTAAAAATTCCTAAAAACCTCTTGGAATATCTTCACATTTAAAATTGATTAAAATCCTTAGAAATCTAATCAAATTACATGAAATTCTTAAAAATTCTACAACACCTTTTAAAAATTAGAAAAATCTCATAAAAGCCCTTGAAATTTCACAAATTTTAAAATTCTGCGATAACATTTAAAGTTTCTTTACGTCCTGTAAAATCCATTTAAATTATTAGAAATCTCGTTACATTCCATGAAATCCTGAAAATTCTATAAAACCTTCTAAAAATCAGAAAATCCATTAAAATTATTAAAATCTCTTGACTTCTTTTAAAATTCCAGGAAATTTTATTGTAACATTTAAAATTCCTTAAAGTCCCTTAAAATTCTTTGAAACCTTCGAAATCGCTTAAAATTCGTTGGAATCTCTACGAAATCTTTTTAAAATCCTAAAAATGTTTAGAACTTCGTAAAAATCACTTGAAAATGGTCAAAATCCATTAAAATTTCTAGAAACCTCGTGAAAAACCTCTCTAAAAAAAGTGATGTAACGAAATGTCCCTAAAATCTCTATTACATTGTTGTTTCAAACCTAGTATCTAAATTTGAATCAGCAAAATTTCATTGATTTTTTAATGACTTGAAGTTGTAACAAAATTAAATAAATAATCATGCGGGTAGCGCGCGTGTGGGGCTGCTATAGTTACATTAAATTGTAATTGGAGCGTGTAATATTGATTTGAAAGTAAATGTATAAAAGCAATGAAAATACTGTAATTGGGGAAATTAATAAAATGTAAATAGGGAAAGTGTACTTTTCGTTGCATGAGGAGCGTTTAATCCCGAGTATCGAGTACCGTGCACCGAATATCAAATATACAAACGGCTGGTCGGCCTGCCCGAAGCGATATAGATTTGGGCAATGCGCGAAAACGGGGTTGCAACCCTCCGTCCAAGTGCACCCTATCCCTATATACCCTCGGTGGGCCATTAATAATATACCCATATTGGACACAATTCACCTTGAAATTAACCAGCAGCCGATTGGTAAGCCTGGGCAAATTGACTTCGAAATTGACAATTTATGATCGCTCTACTACTCGCGATTCTCGCGCTCAATCTCTCTTCATTTCAACTTTTTTCTTCAATAGATAAAAGCTTGTTTTTATATGCCATTCATAAATTACGTATCACATTTTTTGGACCCCCCTTCCTCTATGCTATATAATTTTTTAAAAATATTTTCATCGCTGACTAAAACAACTGCTTACTATAGAAAAAAAATTGTTAATCCCTTAAAATATTTTTCTTTAAATTTCGTATTATAAGTCATAATATATTATAATTAATAAGTAGTTATTGCAACTACAAGGTTCAAAACATATTTTAACTAGGTAAAAGAAGTCCCTTCAAATGACCGAAAAATTCGTGACGTAATGCTTTGGAGGGTCAAACACGTATTTTTGCAAATTGCACGCGATACCTTTGTTCGCGTGACACAACTGCTTGATCGTCATCACCCTCTTGAAACTCTCAACTCTTTTTATTCGTTCTTTAATGAGCTGAAGAGGCCTCTCAAGTCGATGAATAAACAAGGTGCAATTGGTCTCTATTAATTTGCCAAGTTTCAGAAAAGGAAAAAAAATTACACTTGCACTGAATTTTAAATGAAAATGATTAAATTCTTTATTCTAATTATAATTAATAAGTGAGGCAATTATAACTTGTATCGTGAAGATACGAATTGCAGTTAATGAAATACTTTTAGCATTAATTGACTACATTTAGAATGTATGTGTATATGTGCACACTTATACATATAAATTATTATCTTCTATCGATTTTATTATCGTTCCGCATCATGCAAATAATTACAAAATAATTGATAGTGCAGACGCCTGTTGGATCGATTGACTAATTACAGTCGACGTTTCTCCTGCTTCGATCGAAACCTTTGATTCTTAGATCTCATCTTGGAATCGGCTCTTCGATCGTCTATGGAGAGTAACGAGAACGGTGTTAAAGACGCTGGTGAAAAATCTTTCGAGAGAAAGAACAGCGATCCTTACATAAATCAGGTTGGCATCGAGCGCGCGGCCGTTCGCTGGAACGCGTGTAGATCCTCGATCTGATATCACGTTAAGTAGATGAGCACTGTGTGATTTATACCGAGTACCTTAATTGTCTTAATTACGCTTCTGCTTCCGTGGAAAGCGCGGTTATGCGTACATCTACACCATTTTACGTCTCTCACACCTACAGAATGGCACTGTGCATATTTTGTTGCTTTTCAAGCTGGGAAAACTTGACAGTTTTTATTAAGCATTATTAATATTATTATTAATAAAAATAAAGGATAGATTCATTAATTCATTCTAGCCATATTGAAGCTTCTTGTAATTTAATGAATCTATCGTCAATAGTGCATATAAAAAAGTATTATGTTGGTAATAAATAATATTAATAGTTCTCGATGATAAGTAATGTTCTTATTTATAACATTCTGTATTTATTTTCGGTTTTCTGTCCTGCTAAGAAAATGATAATCAAATATTTCAATTCCAGATCAATTAATTTTATTGAACAAAGTAATCTTGAACGATTTGTTTAAATTTTAGGGACTTTTTTAACTTGAAGATAAAATAACTTAGGGGTCTGTTTATTTAGTTAATATATAATAACTAATTGGAAGTTTTACTATATTACATAAATAATTATATTTCATGCTCGGCCTATAACGTAAACAGCTCAATTTAACTTTTGCATGCAATCCTTGAAAGAGGAGATAAGCTTCTAGTTAATTATGAAAAAAAGTTGGACTGTGATTATAAAATAAGGCGGAATAAATCGCTAATTCATGAACGTTCATACTTTATCTATTTGATAAACATGTGATTCTGATTGTTAATTCGCGTTTACTTATTCTTAACATTGTTGCAAAAATGGAAAGAGGAAAATATATGCTTCCAATTTGTAATATCAGATGCGTGTGGAATCAGAAGAATCAAGGCAGGTGCCGACTCGATCAGATCATTCTCTGCCCTAATTAACTTTGCACGTTCAAGAAGTCATCAATTGTAGGTTTGGTATGCGTAATGGAAAAATGGAGGAATAACGAACAGCGTTAAGAAAACGTATACAATACTAGAATTATACTTTTCTGTGCAATTAGCTCGCTAAACGATCGATCGAACGTCCTTCTTAACACACGCTTTTTTCTAAGATAAAGGTTTAACGTTGCATGCAAACCAGCTGCATAAATTCCTAATAAAAATAAAAACCACTTTTCGTATTTCGACCTTATCATATATCAGCAGAAACCTGATCGAACTGATGCACTATTTCGTGCTCGAATTCTTCTTGGGAGATATATAAGTTGAATATTGAGAGTTATGGAATGGTAGAAAGTCGTCTTTCATATGTCGACTGTGACAAATTTCAAACTGGCTTACGAGTTTATAAATAGGGCCTTTATCGATTGAGATAATTGTCTTGTGTAATTGCGGAATGTGCAACGAGTATTGAGTATCGAGGTGGTATCGACGTGGATACTGGATATATGATGTGTGACCGCAGAGTAATTCTGTCGATTTTAAATCGAACACAATCTACGCCCATTATTGCGATAACGTGCGATTAAAACCTTCTCAATCGCGGAATCTTGGCCAATGCGCGACTCTATCATTTGGTATTAGTTTCCTATTGTTTAGCCACTGCCTTCCAATTGCAAAATATAACTTTTATAAGATAAAAGTATAAAGTATTAAGTATATAACTTTTAAAAGATGTTGGGGGTTTATAATATAGTAATAATAATAATCCTATCTTTAAAAAATGGTGTCACGAAATATCTCGAAAATCTCCATACATTGTTGTTGCAAACCTGTTTGGCTTTTAAATGACTTGAAGTTGAATGAAAAAAAAAAAAAACAAACTAGCGCAAAAAAATTTTATGAAAACCTTCGAAATCTCTTAAAATTCGTTAAGATTTCTTAAAACTCCCAAAACCCTCTTGAAATCCCTTAAAAAATCCACGAAAACCATTAAAATCATAAATATCTTGAAACCGAAGTTAAAATTCGCAAAAATCTCTAAAAATTCCTAAAAACCTCTTGGAATATCTTCACTTTTAAAATTGATTAAAATCCTTAGAAATCTAATCAAATTACATGAAATTCTTAAAAATTCTACAACACCTTTTAAAAATTAGAAAAATCTCATAAAAGCCCTTGAAATTTCACCAATTTTGAATAAAACTCATCAAAAACTCTTAAATTCTTTTAAAATGCCTTAAAATCCCTTAAAATTTCATGTAATCTTTAAAAATCCACAAAATCTTTTTAAAAATAGAAAAACCTCTTGAAATCCCTCAAAATTTGACGATAACTTTCAAAATTCTTTTAAATTCTACGAAATCTTTTGAGTCATAAAAATCTTTTGAAATACCTCAATAAAATTACCCGACAAACTTTAAAATCCTTCAAAATCCATACAGTATGTTAAAAGTTATAAAAACCTCCTGATATTCGTTCAAATTCGTGAAAATCTCTTAAAATTCGTAGAAATTTTTGGAAATTCCTTAAAATTCTACGATAATATTCCTTTTATATCCTTTAAAATTTATTCATTAAAATTATTAGAAATCTCATCAAATTACATGCAATCCTTTAATATTTCACAAAATCTTTTATAAATTATAAAAATCCTTTGAATTCTCTTAAAATCATTTAAAAAACGTCAAAATTCCAAAAAGTGCAAAAAAAAAATAATAAAATAAAAATTTTCATCAGACTAGACGTCTGAAACTTCAACCCAATTCTCTTTTGGTCCTTTTGGACAGTAACTCTCAATTGATGAAACCTAGGGTTGTAATGGGGGTAGACGATCATGCTTCGTGAACGTTCACTGTAAAATCAAACACAAACAAGTACGTATTATGCGAGCTAAGCGTTTGAGTGCGTTCTTGTTTTTGGTGTAACCCGAAGCTAAGCGGTTTAAGAGATCAACGCTGGCATAACCGGCCGTCTGAGAATCGTCTGGAGATCTCGTGCGTGAGAGGCGCTGCAGAAGGACAAGGAGCAACAGGACGAGTGAGAAAAGAGAACGAGTGCCGCGAGAGCGGGAGATGATTTCATGAGAGAGGAGAGGAGAGAGAACTCTGGCAGTGCACTGGAGTGGCAAAAGCCATGAGTGCGGGGGAGGGGACCAAGATAGAAAGACGGGATGAAAAATTAGATTTACAAATCTGTCCCGACTACTATGAGATTGCTCGCTTACGGTACAGCGGTGCTCATTTCCATCCATTTTTCATAAAAGACTTCCTTTCATCCATGCAAACCAAATTCTTTTTGAAAAAGCTTATTTTTACTTTTATTTTTATTTTTATTTTTACTCTCCTGAAAAAGGAGTTCCGGTGAAAAACGTAGAATCATATTGAGCTGAAAATATTTGAAGGGAAATAATTAATAATATTTTTGGACTATGTGTGTTATACATAATCCAAAGTTTTTTTAAAAGTATACTTTTTAAGTGAGAGTTGAGTACCTTGAAGGGTTTGAGTGTTAGATCCAGTGCAGAGAAAAGATCTGGATTCTGATGTGTAGTCGTGTGTCTTCTGGCCGAGGTGAAATGTTGCATTGTGTGCGTGAGAACACATGTGGAAGTTGGTACCCTAAGTGTGAGCGCCTCTCTGGCGCCTACCGCTATGAAAAATGAACATCCCTGCCAACCGCACCACTGTGATTGCCACCATGGTCCGGATTGTTTCAGCGCAGATTTCACTTTCCTTTTGACTTGCCGCTCCTCTGGTCAGATTTCGGAATTTTGAAGAAGCCGCCTCGCGCGGAAGGTGTTAATTCGTGCATTAATTGAGGCAGGGAAGAAATTCAGCTTGATACAATCCCTATTAATCCCTACTCTTCCCCCTCTGACCACGAATTCACTTCACGCTCTAGCTTACAGTGATTATTAATTTGTTTCTGTTAATTAAGTCTCGTACAGATACACGGAGTATCCCAACTGCTAATGAAGTTAGGATTTTTTAACCTACTGACGTCTTACAGGGTCTACAGGATCTTACAGGATCTTGGAACTGTTTTTTTACTTCTAATCCGTTTGATTAGAAATGAAATCTAGTATTTGTTAGGTACATATTTCTGTTTCTGTTCATGCAGTTTTATCTCTTAAGGACATCTACAAGAAACTAATTATGGTGAAAGGAACTGGAAAATGTGGTCTTTATATATCACAAATTGTTCAATTAATTTCACCCAAGATTTAGAGGCGATTAAGCTAGCCATAACATTTGCAATCACAAAATTTGATTCTGCAAAGTCGTTCCCACGAAGTTAATATTCTTCCCTATAATTTATCAATCACGTTCTTGATTTATCTTGAAATGGAAGAGGCGTCGTCTATACGTGTGTTAACATTGGTTGTATCCCTTAGTCATGGAAAAGTCCTTTCTCGAAACGTTCGCACGATCCACGTAGATTAGCTCTTAAGTCTAGAATTAGTCGGCATTTCGACCATCAACTGTCTTTGTCTTTCCTTAATGATGATCCTCACACTGATGCTCTCGGCACCCACAACTTCTGACCATTGAAATTGAAACCTTTCAGTTGATTCCTCTTAATTGTATTGCAGTTAAACAATTTTAAACTTGTATACGAAATATGTATACGTATTTTTATAGAAAAGTAATTAGCAGATTGCAAAACTGCTCGGGACAAGTGTCGAGAGTATCAATTAATGAAAGGTGAAGATCATCGCGATACTCGGGGTAAGACTATACCTCGATGACGGTTGTCTCTAACCACAGTAACTCTCTACCACTGTACAGCTCCAGGCCTGGAAGACCCCCAAAGAGAGCTTCTGTTGGTCTCAGCTTGGCGGCAAATCACCTTGCTGCAGCGGCTGGTCATCATCACCAAATGAAGAAGCATCGCATGGATAATGGGGACTACTACGAGAATGGACATCTTGGTAAGTTCATTTTCTGATATCTAGAACAAAACACTTGGGAATACTTGTTTGGAAGAAACTACTATGGTTGTGACAACCATAGTAGGGTACAATTACAATTTGTGGTTTCCACAACCATGATTGTGGTTTCCACAACTGATTGTGGTTGCTACAACTATTTCATGATAGTTGCTACAAGTTCTATAGTTTCTATAGTTTCTACAGTTTTGTTAATCAACTGTTAATCAAAATTATGGTTTTGGTAACCAAAAATTGCTAGTTGTACCATATTTTACTATTTCTGTAGTTGTCACAACCATGAAGTTTTTTCCGTGTAGTGTTCACGTGACACTCAAAATCTCAATAGATTATTTACAAATTGGTATAACAAACTAATTAGCTAATTTTCCTATTTTTCCAATCCAATATTATAATAGTTAATTTCCAAGTTGAATCTTGCTAATTTGGGTACAATCAATATTGAATCTCCGAATATTTACCTCTCCTGTTTTTAATAACCGATGAAGTGATTAACGAATGAACGAATACATACAATTTTTATTCATAAATCATTCGAATAATTTATCAATCGACTAATGCCCCACTTTGGTAATTAATAAACCAGCGCGGTTTATTGATTAACAAGCAAACAAATACAAAGCAAATTGTATATGTCAATGCAGGATGTAATGACAAAGCGTTTATAGTACAGATTGTAAAAGTGTTTTTAGTGAGAGGGTAGCAGATTGCAGAAGAGATAATATGAAAGCTTGCTTAATTTGTTGTCCTCTATTTCTTAAAGTTTATTTTTAGGATCGTAAGTTTAGAGATGCTTAAATTTCAATATAGGACAGGAACGTCAGTTAGTGAGGATATGCACGCAGGTATGCTTAAACGTATGTAACGCGATATGCCGAACCCTCGTGATTACTACCATACGTATACTGGCGCACCGACACACCGTGACCTCGGCAATCAATTAATTAGGGGAATCAAACACACTTGGAGTGAGCAAATTAACTGCAACTGCACTCCGGTGTTGCGGCCTGCGGTGTGTATTGCTCAGCACTCGATATGCCCGAGCATCAAGCATGGAATGTCCATTCATAGATGACACAGTGCTAGTTTTATACCAAACCACAACGATTGTGCCTCAAACATTATGAGTGATTCAATCGCAGAGTAAATAGACTTTATTTACACCTCTCTCAAACAACCCAGGAAATATAATGAACCATTAGTCGAATCAAATCAATTACATTAGCCGAATGCTTCAAAGGTTATTCGTTTTTCTCTTACAAGAACGAACGCGCGCTCTGCGCGCGCATTTACTTACAAATCCTTTAAAATTCACGAAAACATTCAAAATCATTAATCTCTTGAAATCCATATAAGAATTCGTGAAAATATCTAAATATTCCTAGAAACCTCTTGAAAATCCTTAAAAATTGACGAAAACTTTCAAAATCATTAATTTCTTGAAATCCATGGTTAAAATTCGTGAAAATCTCTAAAAATTTCTAAAAACCTCTTGAAGTTTCTTAACATTTAAAATCTCTTAAAATCATTAGAAATTTCATGAAATTATTTCATGAATACATAATAATGCAAACATAAAATTGCTTTTCTGCAATTATTATTTCATTTCCCTATTTATTATTATTTTATCCTGTGATTCTGTGATTTCTAGTCAGGTGTGAACAATTTTCTAACTCGATTCGATCCACTTTTAATTCAATTTCTTCGTGAGATTCCTGCGGTTTTCAATTGCTTCATAAACATTGAATTCTTTTTTCAGTGTCACTGAGTTTAGTATATCGGACCCGATTGATTAATATAAAGTAGGTTTGCTTGAGGATAATAATAAAAAATGTTAGGAAAGTCAATAGTTGCAATAAGAGCGTATCGAGTTCGGCAAAACTGTTTAAGCAAATAATCGGCGGAACCACCCTCTACGGCTATTAATTTTACGGGCAAATACGTTTCAGCGGTACATGTTAACGAATTAATATCATCGAACCGGGCGGGGTAAACGTCGAAACGGTTGGCAATTAATTATACGGCCAGGCGGTAATTGTATAATTGTTTTACGATTGGTACCACGCCACGGTGCACCGGCTTGGCCGCATGATCTCGCTACCACAACATTAATACCGTTGGTATTCGAAACATTAGTAGTCTTTCAAAACGATTGTTGTATAATTCAGTTTGTTGCTTTTATGTTCATATTCTTCTTCAAAATAATGTCTCTTTTCAAAATTCTGTTTTTCACAGTCCATATTGAGGGGTTGACGACATGTGAAGTCATCAGGTGTACACTTGCATAAAAATCTACTGAATTTTCAATAAATATCTGAAAGTTTGGAGAATATATGAAATTCCTTGAAAATCAATGCAAATGAATTCTTTAAAATCACTTAAAATTATTTTAAGTCTTTTAAAATTTCACAAATAACTTAAAAATTACTTAAATTCCTTTGAAATTCTTTGAAATCCCTTGGAATATTTTATCATCACTTAACATTGTAACTTAAAAACACTTGAAATCTCTTAGAATTCTTTGAAACTCCTTAAAGTAATTTAAAATCCTGAAACGCCTTAAAATTCCTTAAAATAACTTAAAATTCTTTGAAATTCCTTAAAATTTTACGAATTCTTTAAAACCACTTAAAATTAATTTAATTCTTTTCAAATTCCACAATGAACTTAAAACTCACTTAAAATTCTTTGAACTTCTTTGAAATGCCATAAAATTGTTTATAATTACTTAAAAACCTTCAAAATTTAATTTCCGCAACTTTAAGCTCGCGATAAATAAATATTTTTTACCAGCGTAAAATTGGGGAAACTAAATTGCTTTTATGGTAAAGTATCACAATGCCCTTAAAATCTCTTGAAAATCTGTGAAATCTGTAAAATCACATAAAATCTCTAAAAATCCTTTAAAATCACTAAAAGTCCTTTAAAATGACCAAAAATCTTTAAAAATAATTTAAAATCACTTCAACTGAATTCGAATGACTCCAAAAGTGACTTTAATTCAGTGAAATCGCCTGACGTCAGTGAAATCTTCTGAAATCATTTCAATATCCAAAAATATCTTGAAATCAGAAGTATGTCGATATAAACTGTACAACCATCAGTTGAGTTGTCAACCTCTAGATCAATATGTAAATTTTGAATTGTGTTCAAACGTCGCTGCTATATTATTTTTCATGTATCTGCCACTCGTAAAAGTATCTATTAAAACAGACGGTAAAAATAACATTTTGCGCCACGTTTGGAAGTATAATATTTCAGGTAAAAAAAAAGATAATTTAAAAAACACAGGTCATGAAATTCGTTGTTCGGGAAGGTTTTTCTCTGCTGTAGTTTAGTCGCGTGGCGTAGTGCGATGCATTGAGATAGTGGGGTCACCGGGGATTGCAATTTTTTTCAATTTCGACGAGCAGCGCGAACGCCATTTCCCATAACGCAATTAATAAACTCAACAAGCGAGATCCGATCTCGATATCGGCGCGTACATCCATTTGGTACTCGGGGTACAATAGGCTGTACAATAGACCATACGTTGTCGGCTGATAGGCATCTACCTTGTCTCTACGAAATTAAAAGTGATGAGAAAAATAAATATCCCTCCAATAGGGGTAAGGCGCGATGGAGGGTGAATTGTTTAACTATCGGCGCGTGTATGACATCATCCACTGGAGCTCCTCTATTGGTCGATGATGTGCAAACTTTTTCCCAGCGAAGTTGTCGTTTACGGATATTATTTTAACGTAATTAAAATAGCTGCACTGTAAACAATTTCGGAAATTTTCTTTTCTAAATAGTATGAAATGGGGCGCATGAATATTTTCCAAATTTAATTTTCTGTCATTTCTATTTACAAGAACGAACGCGCGCTCTGCTCGCGCATTTATTTAAAAATCCTTAAAAATTCACAAAAACCTTCAAAATCATTAATCTCTTGAAATCCATACTATAATTCGTGAAAATCTCTAAAAATTTCTAGCAATCTCTTGAAGTTTCTTAACATTTAAAATCTCTTAAAACCATTAGAAATTTCATGAAATTTCATGAAATCTTTAAAAATTATACAAATTTTTTTAAAAATTAGAATAATCGCATAAAACTGCTTTCTTAAAACCACGATTTTTGATATATTTCGAGTTTAGATTCGTGATAAAATGAAGATTAACGAAACCAAATTCAAATAATTGCGTGGAATTTACGTTCGCCAAGTATCGACTGTCGAAACTCACTATCGATACTTGCACGACGAATCAGAAGTGCGGAATAGGCGTTAGGATATTTCGACCTCGACTCAATCATCTTTTTAGAATAGAAATTATAATTTTTAGTTTACCTAATTTTTCCATTTCCGAATAATAATTTGATTGATTTGATTTTAAATTTCTGAATTATTATTTGGTCTTAATATTCTTATTTTAAGAACATATTGTATAATTTAGAAATTCTCTAAAATAGTGACTTATTTGATATTTTGATGTTGAAGCGCCAGTCTAACGAACGTATTTCAACTGGTTTGAAATATAGCTGAGCGAGTTCATTTCCGTTACATTTTGCCCACGTCATTATCAATCCAGAACTTGCCCTTCGTGGTTTTCACTCTGCCCAAACGACCCTGAGAAGGATGATTCGTTAATAACGATCTTCTCATTGGCGTTGAGTCTTCGCGGTCTCGTTAAAAGGTCCCGACAGATTGTAAATGTCCTCGAAGTCGTGTACTTATTTATACATACTCCTTCGAGTGTTTCTTGCAATCTTGTTCAAGAGGAGCGTCAATATGTAAGTAAGTACCGGCGCGGTATCCGTGAGCTGGTCTGGAGGGTAGTTTCTAAAAAATTTTCTCGTTAACCGGATCGCCGACGCGAAAATCAACTAATCAACGAGTGAACGAGTGTCCGGCGTGACGGAGCGGTCGCAGAGAGAGACAGAGAGAGAGAGGAGTGGAGAGCGACAGTTACGAGGGAAGGATAGCTGTGCAGAAATAAAGAGAGAGATAGAGAGAGAGAAAGAAAGAGAGAGCTAGAGAGAGAAAGAGAGAGCTAGCTACTACTATATTGGATAGGATATATAGTGACGGACTCGCGCGCAATGTAAACACGGCTTCCCGATGCGCGGCACGGCATACACGCGCGTCATCGCTCGTCAGACAGCATGAAATTATGAGCGCATGTTTTTGTTGGCCTCTGTTTTCAATAAAGGGGCCAAACATTATTTTGTCAGTCAATCATTGGAGGTCGCTTCCCGGTGGGCGGCAACTTTGCGGCATTCTTTTTTTTTCACGGTGGGTGCAAAACGATTCCGAGAGAGACGCCATGTTACAGAGAAAATAAGCTCGAAACCTCACATTAATCGTATTATTCTTTACTCAAAAAATGCTTCCGAATATTTGTATTTTCTCATCATTATAACTTGTTTACAATGGATTTACTCTAAAGTTTTTCTCTGTAAACTTGAATTAGTGAAATTTTTTCCCAGTGAAATTTCACTGATTCTCAGTGACTATTTTCTCATGATTTTAATCAGAGAAAATTCTATGGAAAATCAGTGAAAAATCTACTGCAAATCAGTGAAAAATCACTGAAATTTTTAGTATAGTGACAATTACTGAAAATTTCATTGACTTTTCGCTGATTCTCAGATGATTTTCACTGAATGAAATCTTGAACAGAGAGTCAGTGAAAATCAGTGAATTTCCACTGATTCAATTTTAAATAAGGGTTGGAAATATCCTATATTTTAAAATCTGTTGAAATTCTGCATAAAATATAATTTTTTACAATCACTCAGTTTTTAAATATTTTTATGTCATTTTTTTGAATTCTTTAATTCCTTAATTCTTTAATTCTTTACCATAAAAGAAACTAAATTTCCCTCACTTTACATCCGCAATAATAAATATTTTTTGCTAAAACTATTCCATTTACCTCCGTTTCTTAGAGACAGGGGTAAATTGCCTAGATTTAATTAAAAATATTTATTATTTCAAGCGTAAAGTTGGGGAAACTTAATTGCTCTTGTAAAGTATCATATGCCCTTAAAATCTCTTAAATCTTATAAAATCTATAGAAATCCGCTTTCTATAAAATCTTTTTAACATTTACAAAATATTTTAAATACATTTTATATCCCTAAAATTATACACTCACTTCGAAACCTCCAGTGTATATAAACAAATAATTACTGGGGTTCTAACCGGGGCCAGATCTGGCTGCCAAGTCGGGCCATCTATTGTGGCCCCGATCGAGTATCGCATTTCATTCCAAGCCTGGCCCTATCTAAATGTAGCCCGATTTGGCCAAAGTTCTACCCAATTGGACCCCGATCAGATCCATATTGGAATTTCTGCGCTTTATAGATCATTTTTTATAACAGAGGATTGTTTTCGAGACTAAATTATTGAAGAATAATTTATTTTAACATAAGATTTTTAAAAGTAATCATAAGCATAAATTATTGACAAAGGCGTGCGCATGACATTCTCGTTGATTAAAAAACGACGAATTACCTTTGAATATGATAGAAGCCGCGATGAGCAGGAATAACTCGCTTGAAACGCATAAAAATCGATGTACCGGCTCCGCGATTTAATTACTGACCAGTTCGTTGGATCGCTCGTCAAATTCGTGTTCGTATAAATGACATTATATTGGCTAGTAGATGTCGACATTCGCGACATAATCAGCCGTTTAACGAATGGCGCAGGGATCCTATAGCGGCATTAGTCGACTTTTGGTTGGAAAGTGGAAACATATAGTTACACCATGAATTATCGCGAACGTGTTTGTCAGTTATATATATATATATATATTGTATCTGTGTTCGAACCTGCACGTGGGCGGTGGGATGGCCAGTAGTGTCCTGGCAAGCGAATGCTCATAAAAGCATTGATTAACTGTTGGCGGTCGTAGGTCAGCCAGCCATGGACTAATAAAACCATAGACACAGCCATAGACTAATAATATCTCGTCGTCGCCTCTATGTCGTTTTGTTGGCTTGTACGTGAGAATTGTCAGTTTTGCGAATGATCCTAACGATCGAGTCAGATACTCACTGTTTTATATACACATTTCGCACGAAAGAGTCAATAAACTCACACACAGAGAGACATTGTTTGCTTCTACGAAGCTGCAGTGAAGGAATGTTATTTTACATAAAATACAGAAAGATTGCATCGACCTCCCTCCTTCATTGTGTTAACGATGCGGATCGGCCTCGTCCAAGCCACGACATCGTGCGGTTGAACCCCCGCTTTCTAAATCAAGCTGATAATTGACGGAGAAATAATTAACGAATTCGCAAACCCGGCATGAAAAAATTCTTTGGATACTCCTCACGATTCCGCGACACGATCGCATGTTCATGTGTACTCTCACACAGACAGCGAAGATCACGACACGCCACTTTATACGATTAACGGCAACTTTGCGGCGAAAGATTAATGCAATATTAATGCTCTAAACGTCCGACACGACCACCGGATTTCGAGATTAACCATGCGGATGAAATCGTCGTATCTCATGCGCGGGTAGGACCCTCGTGGAATTTTCACCTCGTGGTTGGATTACGCGTTCGTGATTCATCCCCTGTCACCGGAAATTTGCACAAGTTGAAAACAATACCCGGAATGTCGAGGTTTCGCGCGATTGTCTCGGTTCGATGACTTGATTTGCGTAGTGTTTCATTAATTACTTTTGTATTCGGAAACAGAGAAAAGAATAATGAACATTTAACAGACAGTATATTGTAAATTCAGGGTGGCCCCATGTCAGGGAAGTCAGGGAAATGTCAGGGAAATGCGAGTAGTTGTCAGGGAAAATAGAAATTGATATTAATGTTAACTATGTTATTTCTGTCGTATTGCATAGTTTATTTAACAGATTTTAGAAAATTTCCAAGGATTGCGAAGAATTATAAAGATTTTCCATGCATTCTTTGAAATTTTTTGGATTTCTAATGATTTCAAGAGATTTTCAATAATTTAAAAAGATTTCAGCGAATCTTATGGGATTTCAATAAGTTTCCAATAATTTTAAGAGATATTAAAGTTCTTCGTGGAATTTCGAAATATTTCAAGAGATATTTAAAAGATTTTGTGGAATTTTGAAGGATTGCAGGAAATTTTAAGAGATTTTTAGGAATTTAAAAATATTATGAAGCTTTTTGAGGAAGTTAAAGGATTTGAAATGATTTTGAGGAATTTTAAAACAATTAGTGAAAATTTAAGGGCTTTCATGAAATATTAACAAATTTGAAGGGATTTCGTCGAATTTTAAAATGTTTCGAGGAATTTCAAGAAATTTCAATGAATTTTAAGTGATTTTTACGAATTTTATGTGTTGTGAAGTGATTTTTAATTTCGAAAAATTTAAAGTGATATACGAAATTTTTGAAGAATTTCAATAGTATTTTTACTGAAAATTTGTTCACATTTTTCGTACTTTTCTGTCAGGGAAATTTGCTTGAAAGTCAGGGAAAAGTCAGGGAAATGTCAGGGAAATGAAAAAATTGAATCTTGTGGCCACCCTGAAATTACATAGACTGTAAATTACATTGATCATATTCTGGTGTGATTAAAGTTTAGGACTCGCTTTTAGGGTCCTTTTAGGATCCTCTTAGGATCGCCCTTAGGCTAATAGCGATTATTAAAGTTAGTCAGGATTCGCGAAACCGTGATTCGAGTTTCATCTGCGACTCTTTTATTTGTACTTCTACACTCTTTTTGTCGTTCTCGGACGCAGCCCCTCTTCGTCAGAGTTACACTCAATCGCAGTTTCCTGCTCATCAGTTACAATCAAGGTTTAGTGTGTCGGGCTGGCGCGCCGCTTGATTGTTTTTACGAGAGAGTCCTGCTAAAATAAAGCCGAAATAAAAGCAACAACAGCCGCGTTGGACGGCGGTCCCGCGCGCGCATTAAACCTCTTCATTTTGGTAACACTGTTATGGCTTTAGTGCCCTGCTCCGTAAATCAGGCACACCAGAATTTTCGCATTTCGCGCTTTTTATCCCATGCTGAAGTAAATTAAGACATCAACATTCGCCCTCGACATCTCCGCCACTTTGCTGATTCTGGGAAAAATGCTCTGGTTGATTCGTTCGAGTTCACAGCAAAATCGTTGCTCCTTGCTGAACTTCTTTCGATTCCACGAATCTTTTGTACTTCGGTGCCTTGAAGTCGTTTCTTAAATCAGCATTGCAACAAAGGTTTGAGAAAAAAGGAAGAGTAATTATTTATATCTACAGCTTTGTAATGGAATTAACAAAAAGTATGAATTGAGAAAAAGTAAGTCACGTCTATTCTCCAGAGTAATTGTGTTAATTATCCCGGCATTCACTATAATTGATTTTATTAGCGAGTTTGAAAAAATAATCCACGTTGATGAATTAAATATGAAAGAACTTGTGTACTTTCAACCATAGTTCTTTTATCATTTTCCTCTGGCAACAAAGTATAACAGTTTTGCAAAAACGCAAGGCAACATGATTGCATGCAAAGCGAGATACACTTTTGTCGTTCGCTGGACATAAAATTAGGCATGTGTGAGTATTCATATATGTAGGATGATGCACACAGACACTTCTACACACAAGTCTCACGAAGCGTGCTATAAAATCCACGCGGCCTCTCGAACTACTCGTGAAGTGCACGGAGATTTTTAGTATGACTTAATTACGGCGGTCCAGCGCCCTTTAGCCTTGTCGCCCGCCTCGGAAAGAATTTTTTGCTTCTTTATTATGTCCAGCATTTGCATTAATTACTTTGTTCGAAGAGAAGACTGATTAAATGTGTTTCTGTGGGCATAGAGTGAGGAATGGAAGGAAAGCACGTGCCTATGTGGAAATTGTTCTGAGGCCCAAGCTGGGCGCAAGCCTGGCAAAACTATGTCCTGGTCTGGGAAAATAGAAATTTATATTTATGTTAATTATGTTATTTTTGTCGTATATCATATACAGTCAGAATACAGCTGTAGAGTACAGCTATTATAGTTTATTTAACAGATTTTAGAAACTTTCCAAGGATTTCGAAGGATTATAAAGAATTTTCAGGATATTCTTTGAGATTTTTCGGGTTTCTAATGATTTCAAGAGATTTTAAATATTTTTAAAGGATTTTAAGAGGTTTCTAGGAATTTTAAAGAACTTCATGGAATTTTAAGAGATTTTTAAGAAAGTTCAGGGAATTCAAAAAATTTTAAGAATTTTTAAAGTTCCTTCTCGAATTTTAATATTCTTCATGGAATTTTAAGAAATTTCAAAAGTTATTTTTGATTTTTAAAAGATTTTGTGAGATTTTAGTTGCCAAGGATTTTTATTTAGAGATTTTAATGTATTTCACGAGATTTTTATGATTTGTAAATGATTTTGTGAACTTGTAAAGGATTTCATGAAATTTTAATAGTGTTTAAAGAATTTATGGGATTTTAAAGGTTGTAGTGGAATTTTAAGGAATTTAAAGATGTTTCTAGGAATTTTCAAATATTTCAATGAATTTTAAGGGATTTCAATAGGTTTCCAATAATTTTAAAAGATTTTGATGCATTTTAAAGGATTTTAAAGTTCCTTGTGGAATTTTGTAGGATTACTGGAAATTTTATGAAACTTTTAGAAATTTTAAAAGATTTTGACATTTTTTGTGTAATTTCAATAATTTCAAATGATTTTGAGGAATTAAAAAAAATTAGTGAAACGGTTTCAAAATTAATGAATTTCATGAAATTTTAAGATGTTTCTAGGAATTTCAAAGAATTTCAAGAGATTTACAAGATTGTGAATTTTAGAGATTTTTAAGAATTTAAAGTGTGATTTAAAATGATTTTAAATTTCAAAAGATTTAAAGTGGTATTATACGAAATTTTAAAAAAATTTCAAAATCATTATTATTGAAAATTTGTTCGCATTTTTAATACTTTCCATAAAAATAAAATTTGTTTGAAAGTCAGGCAAATGTCAGGGAAATTGAAAAATTGAATCTTGTGATCACTCTGTTAATGAGAAATTAACAATTTAACGTGTCGATAGAACAGAAAAATAATTATGATTATATTAAGAAATTAAACACGTAAAAATGTAACTATATACATCATTAAGTCCTCATTCCTGTACTCGAGTTTTTAAAATTCTTTTTAATCCCTTTCCACTTGATACCTGTGGACCAACTAACTACCTTGCGAAGGGTGGATTGCGAGGAAAGTGAAAACTCGGCGGGCAAGTGTCGGCAATTTCCTGTGATTAAAGCCTCAGCTAATTGGCCAAAAAATCTGTACAATTTCCATCCCCTTCGGGAATAACTCGGAGCAATGGCGGTAGTAGTCGACAATTTACTCGTTAGTGGTCCGGCCGCGAGCCACCACTCAATTAACTTGCGAATCAACCAGCTCGCTGCCTCGTCCACGCGCGAGTTGGTATATTTTTGTAATTCACACGGGTTTGCCTCCCTTGTGCGGTGACCGGAAGCGTGAAAGCTCGTTCGCGAAAAAATACAAAGGATGGAGGAAAACCAAACACGCCTCAACTTGTTTTTTGAATGTAAACGATGCTTGAGGGAGTGAAATGTGTGTCGGAAAGGATTATAAAGCTTCCCCGTTATTTATTGCGTAATTAAGCATCTCAAGTGTATGTTTTTTCACGTTTAGGGCGCTCTTAGGTTCAATGGGTCACTAGGAGCTGGAGGACCTCGCGCACGTCAAACTTTGACAACCATTTCGTCCGGAAGTCATGAAGGTTCATGATGTTCATACAAATAGGCAGAGAACGCGAGCCCTCTTCCTTTTATGTTGATACATACTGTTTATTTTAATTACCGCATAAAACGATAAACAATGCCCGCAGATGCTCGGTCCACGATATATTAGCACAGTGAGTATCCATGTGTGGCTCTGGGCCACAATACCCGCGGCTTTAAATCGCTCAACAGTTGGACTCATATGGCGCATCAAAGGACATAAACCTGCCCACCATAAAAACTTCATAAACGTTCGCAAGCTTTACTGCGCATACGTACACGTAATTCTGTAATGTCGTTCGTTGGCAATAATGCTGCCGGACGAGACTAGCCTTCGGCCCTTGATACTTTTCCTGAGACGCGAGTCAACTTAATGCGGTCATTCAGAAAATAAGGTGCTCAATGAGGCAATAATGTGAACATTAATTTGCAAGATTCTTGTCTTCAATGGTACATATGAGCAGGATGGCCACATATCAGGGAAGTCAGGGAAATATCAACACGGAGAAAAATGGAAGTCAGCGGTTTTGTAAAATTTACACAAATTCTTTAAACGAAACTTTTTTTATACTCTCTCAATCTGAATTAGTAAGAAAATTAATGAATTAGTGCCGATTCGTTTACTAATTCACTTTAGTAAGCATTTTTATAATTAAAAACTACTAATTCACAGTAAAAAACAACTAATTCATTTATTAAGGGTAACTAAATTAATTAATTGATAGTAAAAATGCTTACTAAAGTGAATTAGTAAACGAATCGGCACTATTTCATTAGTAACTTCTTACAAATTAGTAAGTTCTAAATTAAGAAAAGTTTCAAATGATTTTGTGTAATTTTAAAATAAATGGCGAAACTTTAAGAGATTTCATGGAATATTAAGAAATTTAAAAGAATTCGTAGAATTAAAAAAATTTAAAGGGGTTTCAAGAAATTTTAAGGGATTTTAAAGATTGTCGTTGAATGCTAAGGAGTTTTAAGATGTTTCTTGTAATTTCAAGGAATTTTAACGAATTTTAAGAGATTTCGAAGGTTGTCATAAAATGTTCAATACTTTCAAGAGGTTTCTATTAATTTAAAAAATTTGTACGAATTTTAAGTGATTTCAAAGTTTGGCGTGGAATATTATGGAGTTTCAAAAGATTTAATGTGATGTGTGAAATTTTTGAAAAATTTCTATACCACTATTACTGAAATTTCAGGGAAATTGAAAAATTGAATCTCGTGGCCACCCTGATTAGAAGCAGCTAAAGATAAGACAATCAAAAATTAATCTCTCTCTCAATCATTAAAGGATTAGACTCGATTTTGTTTTTCGAATGCAGATATACTTTTTCTACGTCTTTTTTGCGGTCACTCTTGAGTCCAATATATCAGGCGAAACGTATCTTTTATGTGAGAGATCAATCGAACCGAAGAAACAAAATCAGGCGCCGTCTGCCCCTCGTCCCGAAGAGATAATAAAAATCCGTGGGCATTGTACGATAAAGAAACCGGTATACCCGGAGCCTCCTCTGTCATCGCTTCGTCTGTCCGCCTCACATACAAAAGTGCCCCATACCTGCTCCCCGGCCAAGCCAGTCGGAAGATATTAATAACAAAATATGATATAATGGGAGCATCCCCTGTGAAATACAATACAATGTTTATGCACCGGATTAACCAATGGTCGCGGCCGTCGCTGAAGAGTAGCTAGCGTGTGGCGAAGAAAAATTGGCCAACGCATTATATGTATACAGCCTCGGTAGGTCTGGTTCTCCAGGACAGATGGCTCGGAAACGCGGTGTTAGTCGAAGCAGAGTTCGATCTTCAGTCTCGATATACTATATAAGCCGGGGAAAGATTTACCTTCGAGATTAGAACTCGTGGCTCGATTCCTCGTGTCGGTTCATCAGTAGTAAAGACTCACCGTACACTCGTGCCTTATTTTTATGCTTATTCTCTTCACTATAACCACAGCGCGCGAGTTCTTTCAAGTTTTGAGCTCCAGGGCGCTACTATGCAGCACTATCGTCGCGAACCGACCTTCAACCGTGTTATTAGGGCAATATTCCTTGCACATCATTCGCCTGCCGAAAGTGCAGTTCCGATTTAAATTTGAGGTGGGTCGGACCAAGATCCGTGATTCGGGCAGGTCGGGCCCAGCCGGGGGTATCGCACGGCCATCGTTTGCAAAATATGCATCCACTGCCTTCCTTTCCTCAATATTTTGATGCCTCCCCCTCCCCCACCTCGTATCAACGCCGCCCCTTCTTCCTCTTGTGGATTCAAACTGGATATCAAGTGGTGCCCCAAGGATACTCCAACGTAGGAAATAGATAATTTGTCGGGACGCAAATTAGACGAGATCGCTTTTCTATAATGCGCAACAGATGCAAGATTAGGGGAATTCTCGGGCTGTGAGGGTTTCTTGGCTTCTAGGGCGAAAGCTACAAGTTTCTGTTGCTGATTTAATGGTGGTTTTTGATGAAGATTCTTTTTCTCTTGTAGTGCGATTTAAAATTAGGTATTGACTAAATCCATTTTAAATCATACAGGCCGCCGGGTGATATGTTCTGGATTAACTCAGAGAATGTATTATTTAGAGATTAAAAAATGTCCTACTTTTTTATGAGGTGACTTCAGGAAAATTTAAGAGATTTCATGTCACTTCAGAAGAATTCACCTGACTTCAAGTGTCTTCTGAGATTTCAGTGCCAGTTGTACACCTGATTTCACGAGTTGCAAACCTCCCAGTCTACTATAGGGTTTCTGGTTTCTCGACCTTTTTTATTTCTCGAGTTTCTCGAGTATCTCGAGAAATTTTGAAATTTTTAATAAAACACGATTTCATTTTCAAATTTTGGCTTTATTAGTATTACAAATTAGACTGATTAATTAGATCAATTAAATCAAATGGTAAATTTTTAGTTAGTACATGTTTAGATAACTATAAAAACCTGTTTAACAAAACAAACATTTTGCTACCGACTTAAATTAAAAATGCCTTTTATATTTATAAACTATTATGTTAATAACATCACAGTCTGTCGATTAAACAAATCATAATTAACTTTCAATACTATTTTTTTAATTTGATCATAGTATGCCAACTAAAACTAAACCAGTAACCCGCAAAATAATCAACAAAGAAATCAAATTTTAATTCGACGCTGTTTCCTTATAAAATAGGTTTTCAGAAATACAAGAGCATTAACAGCATCATCTGATAGGCGATTTCTTATTTTACTGATAATGTTTCCCGATAACGAGAAAATACGCTCATTCTCTTTCGAAGTTGGCTTAATAGTCATTACGGAATTGATTTCTCGAGTTCTCGAGGCGTCGCATTTTTTTCCCCGTCTCAACTAAAGACAAATTTCTCGAGAATTCTCGAGCAGAAACCCTAGTCTACTATAAATTCAATCAACAGGCTGATCACTCTCAAAATCCGTTCATATCTTACGATTCCAACAATCAATCTCGCTTGATTTGATGAGAGTTATGACTGGCCTTGTGTTCTTGAAATCAATTGCCTTGAATAAAAAGTCCCTGGAGTGTCTTGAGATGGGCTACTAGTCGCAGACAAATTGTAGTGTGTCGAGATCGAAGAAACTGAAGGATGCATGGTCGGTTGAGGGCGAGAGAAAGAGACAAAGAGAGAGGAGGGGGGGGGTGGCAATGGAAAGAAAGCAACGAGGAGGTGGTTGAGCTCAAACCACGAAGAGTGTAAATAATACTAAGGCCGATTGTGGGCGTGGCTGACAGAACTCTAAAAACCTTCGACTATATATCAAAAGGTTTACTGCCCTTGGATGATGCTCGTGCGAGGAGACCGTCTCGAAACGGCGCTCGGGAAGAACAAATACTGTACGTATGTTGGACGTTCAGAATGGGCGAGGTGAGACGAAAGAACAGACGAGGTGGACTTGAGGATGAAGGAAAAGGAGAAGAGATCAGCGCGAAACTCAGCTTCTCGTACGTTATTGTCGTTATAAGGTTCAGAGAAGAAGATTGGTTGCTTCTTCTGCAGTGCCTTTGGTCAGCCCAGCTTCTATTTATCGGCCGTAAGGAACCTATGTCTCAATACCTCGATGCGGATGAGGAAAAGAGAGACGGATAGATAACGGCGGTGAGAGCGGGTGAGAGTAAAGGATATTCGCACTGGCCCAAGGCATCGCATCAGTTCGACTCATTCCACGAGACTTAAAGTTAGAGGTGTACTCTTTCTATGGCTGCTTGGATTGTTGGTTGGCCTGCTGGCTGCCTGCCTGCCTGGCTGACTGGCCGCTCGGGGTCCCGATTACTTGAAAAACCGGATTCCTCGTGCGCGAAACTGTGTTTCCCGTGTTTATGTATCTATACAAGACCGCCCCGACACAAAGCAAGTGACTTCTATGCACGTGCATCCGCAATTTGTGTCTCGCGATATGGCTAGATCGACACATATAACCCTCTCCGCTTGATATTCCCGGGAATATTCTCCAAAGGCTGATAGTTGGATTTTTATTTTTGCTGGGCGGACTTAAGTATGAAAGGGAAGCAGTATTCTGGATCGGATTGATTAAACCAAGAACACTTTAGATATTGCGCTCATTCTCTTATAAGGCGAGCAAGAACATTTCCAGAGTAATGTTACAGGTCTGTAGACCTAGCTGAGATTAGACTGAATGAATATTTATAATTATCTAAACCTCTGGTGTAATTTAATTATTATCTGAAGTTCCTACTAGGCAGCTGATGTTAACTTGAAAGACGATTTACGTTGCGTGAAGATATAAAATCTCAAGCCTTATCATCATTAGCTGGATTAGTGTGGAGCTGAATTAATCTTAAACGTGGTGTTTAGTACTTGATTGAGGTGCAATTTGATACTAATAAATTTATACGTCAGAAGGAGAGGTAATATCAAATTTATGAAAAAGGATTGAAGAGACTTGATTGAAATCACTTGGGATTAAGTCAGCTTCGAAAGTTTTCCTGAACTGATGTTTCAAGTCTCATCAGAGGTTCAACGTTCGAGAGTTAAATTTCCGGAGTTCGAGAGTAAAAATTGGAAGTTACCCCCGAGGTCTTGACAGGTCTCTCAGCCCAGATATACCTTCTTCTTTTGCGGTAGAATCGGTAAGAACATTGACACCCGTTTGGAGTCTTTAGCTTAGGGTGAAAGAGAAGATTTTCCAGATAATTTCACGTAACCCGGAATTGATTCGTTGTTTACCAAAAGCCGTTGGTTCAGAAAAACAATGACTCTCTTTCTCTTCTATTCTTACTTCATCGAATCTGAGAGAAAGAGACTGAAAGTTGAGCAAAGTGGCTAGCAACGATGAATCCGAGCAAAGGATTACTTTCTATCCATTCCTCTCTCGTCTCTTTCCTCTTTTTTTTCGGTTCGATGAGCCAGATTTAATCCCTTTAGGCCGTCCGAGCACCTACTTCTGTTCACTCGAACGTAAACTTTAACGCTCAGAAACTTACATAAATTTCATGTTTTATTAAAAAAATATTTCGGAAGTTTCAAAAACATGTTTTTCGTTTCGGTGGTATCTTATCTTATAAGGTGGTATCTTATCTTGAGGTTCATTAACCCCTCGAGACCTTCGTAGGGTCCAATTGAATATGCCCCCGAAATAACAAAAATGCAAACCGTGGACAAACACAGTGTAAAAGTGGCGGAAATGTTTTTAGAATCTGCATACGAATTTTGCAGCCTTCTCGAGTCTCTCGCACTGGCTGGCGAATGGGCAAATTGCCGGTTTCGCTTTTAATAATGAACCTCCCGACGAGCCACACGTAAGTTCAGTTCAGTTTAGAATCGGCGTTTCGTAGGTCTGAAAGAGAAAAAGGCGCGTGTGTTCACGCGATATGCCGCCGCTGTTTCGTCGATGACGCTCTGCACTTTTTAAAGAGGTTGTAAACAACACGGAAACAACAGCATTGCTAAATCTACAACCATCGCTACAGGAAGCAACCAGCAATAATTTTCTAATAACTATAATATACCATTGAGATTTATGCTCGAAGCAGCCACTGAGAATGCACATTCAACAGAAATGTTATAATTCTTGCCATCAGAAATCTTCTCTTCCTCTAAAACAATTTTCAACTCAAGTATTTCTGGAACTTGAAAAACTCCGACGTAATCCTTACCAGATATAAGTGGTGTATATTTTTCCCTACTCGTACTCATTTTTACCCAAGACTCGTAAATCACCATTCTGAATGTAGCAGTACAATTACTTTAGAGATTTTTAATTTACGGCACCAAATATAAGAGTTGAACTAAGACTTTAACATTTGCTTAATTGGTACGAGTCCCCACATGGTCAGAGGTTTTTTCTTCCGAGAAAGGTATGATGCACGACTCCCGATCGTGTAATATATGAGACAGCTAAAACTATTGTCATTTGAACGAAACGTGGCCCGTGGCGATTCTTTGGGCTGTCTTTTACCTATGCGAGAAATAGGTTTAAGGCGAAGGATAGAGAAGGCGAGTGCCTATTCATTATAAATTATCTAAATGGCAGTGATTTCGGCGGACCGGCTGGCCGTTTGACGAGTAAGTGGCGGGTTCGAGAAACCGCGGTCGTTGGCAGTGGCTTTCAATTGCCTCCATTCTCGTCGATTCTCTCACCTGAAGCACTAGAGACCAGAGTTTCCTCTGAGGTACGAACCTCTAAGATTGCGAACCTCTGAGGTACCCCGGCCCATGACCGACCCTAAAATTGGACTTATTACAACTTATAGAGCGCGATTTGAACGCTCTGCTCAATAACATACATTATCCCCAATCCATATGATTTAATGAAATCCCTCTAAACTCTCCACTTAACTTCAATTCTTCATGCGTAGTGTTTATGTGTAGTGTCTAGTGCCGCTGAAGGTACGTGCCAAACGTTAACGTTTATGCTTCGAGATTGAGGCTTCTAGATATTAGAAGCGATGCTGCAGCAAGAAATTATATTTCACAAAGCACCTCATCTCATCTTATTTCATCTCATCTTATCTCATCTAGTCTTCCTTCCTTTTGAATATTATTTAATTTGGTGCAATCTTCCCTCTGCCTCTTTGATAATCTAACCAAGCAAATCTCATTGGGAACGGATTCCTTCGGATTTCTTCCAAGAACAGTGCTCGTTGAAAGTGGAGAACGTTCGTTCCAATCACTCCCAAAGTCCGAGCCTAAAGCCAAATGCGAGCAAGCGACGATAAAACACAATTTGAGCTAAAGACTGCGCTCCTATAACCCCCTCTGTTTCTGCCGCTGATCCCCCTTCACGCCCGGCAACCCCCTCGCAAGCTGATGAGGTGACAACCCATAATTATACAGACCGCTTTCTGTCTGACTTGACTGCAGTGGCATGCAGAAATCTCGAAGATGGGGCCTCCATCATCCTACGCGAGCCTCCACAGCATTCTCACTTTCCTATTCTTTCGTCCTTTCTTCCTTTCCTCCGCCTCTACCTTGGCGGCCACCACCATCGGCTCCCTCTTCACGGTCTCTGCCCTCTACCAATATGCACAAGTTGGATAAGCCCCTGTTTCACCAGTGAATAGGTCTTGTATGTGCCAAGGGTTGCAGGGTGCAAGGTGCGTCCCTGGTAGAAATTCAGGATGGCCACTTGTGAAAGAAGTCAGGGAAATGTCAGGGAAAAAAATATTTGTCAGGGAAATGTCGGGGAAATGCGAGTAATTGTCAGGGAAAACAGAAATTGACATTTATGCTAACTATGTTATTTTTATCGTATTAAATATGTTTTATAGTTTACCTATTTAACAAATTTTAGAAATTATCCAAGGATTTCGAAGGATTATAAATAATTTTCAGGTATTCTTTGAGATTCTCTAGATTTCTAATGATTTCAAGACATTTTCAATAATTTTAAGAGGTTTCTAGAAATTTAAAGTGATTACAAGAGATTTTTATAATACATAAAAGATTTAGTAGAATTTTTAAATGACTTCATGAAATTTTAAGAGATTTTTAAGGAAGTTTGGGGAATTCACAGAATTTTAAGGAATTTTAAAGTTTCTTGAGAAATTTTAAAGGATTTTAAAAAACTTGTAAAAATTTAAAGAAATTTTTTTTACTAAGCAATTTTTTAGCTTAATCTTGAGATTTTCGTGAAATAACCTTCAAATGACCTCTAGATGACCCTAAGGGTTGAAGAGATCCTCTGATTTGGATTCAGGGACCCCAAAAAACTATATATACAGTGATTAAAATTCATTACGTGGCATTTATTTCAGTTTAGCCCTGAAGTGATATTGAATAGACCTTGAAATGCTCTCTAATTGACACTGATTAAACTGACACACGGTTAAACAAACCTCGAATTCGGTTTCAGAAACCCCAAAAATCTATATATATATTTTCAATTTCTTTATCGGCTTTTTTTCAATTTGACCTTCAAATGACCTTGAACCTTGATCGAGGTCAATGGACCTTGGATTCAGAAGCAACGACCCCCAAAACCCTAGGATGCCCTGGTAAAGTCTACTGATCAAATTTTATATATTTTTTGTATTATTTATATACCCCACACACAAATAAATAGTAAAACCACCCCCTCCACTCCCATAAAGGGGGAGGAGTAAAGAAGCAAAAAATTATAAATAATAATAGAGATAGTTATGTAATAGGGAGTTGAAGGTGTATTTTATTAAGCAAATACAAGTTTGACAGCGCCGAAACTCTCCAAAAATACTGTTAGCAAGTGTTAGTAAATATATTAACAAAATGTTTGTCACATTTTTTTACCCAAAAATAAATTAGGCCAAAAACCATCCAAATCGACCGAATTGGCCCCGGTTAGGACCCTATTACACAAATACAAAAAAGCAAAGTTCCTTTTCCCTGAATCAGACTAGTATATATTTATGTTTTTGGGTTCGCTGAATCCGAATCAGGTGTCCGTTTGTCTCCATCAGGTGAGGTTGAAGGTCATTTCAAGGTAAAATTCTGGAAAAATGGTCAAATCAATTCAAATTATTATTCCTATATATTTATAGGGTCGTTGAATCCAAATCCGATGTCTTTTTGATCCGTAAAAGGTCAAATTGAAGGTTATTTCAAGGTTAAATGTGTTTATTCTGCCAAAAATGAATTTTTGACTGCAGATTCTGAAAGAACGGGAAATTTTACGTCTAGATATATATTCAATTTTTTTGACAGAATAAACACATTTAACCTTGAAATGACTTTCAATTTGACTTTCGCGGATCAAATGGACATCGGATTTGGATTCAACGACCCCAGAAATATATGAGAATAATAATTTGAATCGATTTGACTATTTTTCCAGGATTTTACCTTGAAAGGACCTTCAACCTGACCTAATGGAGACAAACGGACATATCTCCCTAACAATTTTCTTTTTCCTTGACATTTCTCTCACTTTCTGATATGTGCTGATAATTGCTTGAACCAGCACCTTTCCTATTATCTTTGGTAAGCGTTAAAAGCAAACCTTCCATTGTGTTTCTTAGTTCTTGCCTAGATTAAAAAGGATATATTCCTTTCGCGATAAGATCCAAAGAGTTGAGATAAAGGCGCGAGGAATTGAATTTTCGACGCTCTTCTACTTCCTTTCTAGGTGGAGCAAGTAAGGCTGGTAGGCGGACCGGGAGGAGCGTTTCCGGATTTCAGTGAAATCAGGCGAGACGCGAGGCTCGCGGTGAGCCGAGGATAAAGAGCGCTTTTGTGGACTTGATGGATCGCCAGCCGCTTAACCAAATATCAATCACAAAGCGCGCAGTCTCTGCATATAATCTGCACGCTGATTTCGGCCCGCGTGTTTGCCAGTCGACTTAGCCGTGCAAGCTTCGCTTCCGATGATGGATTCGCAAAAGGCGAGAGGATCTAATAAACGAAAAAGAGGGGATGAAAAATATGGATAGGACTCGTCGCGTGCTAGGAATACCAGGGAAAAAGTATGAGGAGTTTCTCTTCTCGTCTAACATTCGATTTGTGATTCTTGTGATGGAGGTTGTCATCTCCAGCACCAGAGATGCACGGTGATAATGTATGCGAAGACACGTTTTCTGATCGATGGACGGACTTGGATGCGTGACACCCTCCCTTCTAAACAGACGTGATATCGCGTCAGTGTCATTTTTCATCTTTATGCTCTATCTCGATCCTATTCCATTTTGAATTACAATAATATACATTGGTATTAAGACCATAGATTGGGTAAAAATAGGGAATCTATTGAAAAATAGGCTCTATTGGAAAATTCAATCAATCAATCAATCAATGTGATACCTAACTGGTCCAACTTCTGTATGCCTACCCACGGCATAAAAAATGGGTTTTTAGGTGCTTCTGAGCAATAATTTTTATTTTCATCTTCTTTCTTTTGCAGATATGCCCCGAATGGAGAAATCCCCATTGTTGGCGAATGGATACAATCACCCACCAACGCACCTGAGCCACATGCAGTTCATGCAACTGGGGGGCCACCCAGGCGCGGGTCACACTGCCATTCTGTCACCGGCCAGCTTACCTCATCACCTTCAGGCTCAGGCCCGCGCAGAACAGGGACTCAAGGTCAATCAGAATATGGCAAACATGGAGGCACTTGCGAGGTAAGTCGGCGATTATGCCTTGCGAGCTAATCACCTATGTCTTCCGCGATGTCAGGGGAAATTCATTCTGATGTGAATGAGTTTGCCAGGTTCATATTTATAAAGTTGAGTTGATCAAGTCGGATTCATTCGGATAGGAATTTCTTTTTCGTCTTCGAATTAGATCAGAATGAATTTTGCACTGAGAGAAATAGTATCTAGTCAGGTTAACTAGAAAGAACAAGTTAATTGTAAAAAACACTTTCAACTAATTTTTTCTAGTTACACTGAGAAAACTGTTTGGTTTGGACAACTAAACTTTTTATTGCTATAGAAGCAACAAAAATTTTTGGTTGTGCCAACCGAATTTTTGTTGAACCAACCAAAGTTTTTTTAATTCAACCAAAACCGAGATTTTTTTGGTCTAAATGAATTTTCTTGGTTCAACAAAAGGTTTGTTGAAAGAAACCAGATTTGGTTGGCACAACCAAACAATTTTTGTTGCTTCTATAGCAACAAAAAGTTTTTTTTTTCGAGCCAAATAGTTTTCTCAGTGTACCACTACCAGATTTCTGGTAGTAATAACTTGTAATCGTAGTTACTGAAACCAATTTGAGCTCCTGGTGGCAGTAACTAGCTAAAATAGTTGAAAACGTCTTTAACTAGAAAATGTAGTTACTGTAACTAGAATTTTCGGTGAGTGCGCAAGATTCTATAGTTGCTGTAACTAGAAATTAAAAGTTAATCCAGCTTTAATTTTTTGATATTTTAATTTGAAGAACATGTGTATCATTAATCCCTTCATTTAGTTAACTTAGGGAATTTTAAATTTGAAAGTATTCAAATTTAAAAATTCTGCGAATTTTTGAATTATAAAATCACTAAAGTTTTTGGAAATTAAATAATGTTTCATAGTTTATGTAAAAAATATTGAAATTTCGAATTTTAATTATTGCATAAATAAAAATTTTTAAATTAAAAATTAAATTAAATTTAAATTAAATAAAATTAAATTTAAATTTAAATTTTTAATTAATTAAATTATTAAATTTTATTTAAATTAAATTAATTTTTTTTTTATTTAAAATTTTGAATATATTTAAAATAAATTTCTCTTCATAATCGTTACGCCAAATATAAAACTTTAAAAAAAAATCAAGTTGCTACAACTATAATTTATAATTAAAAAGCATATCTTGATTTAAAAGTCGCGTCACCGTGGTTAATTCAAGTTATTTCAACTATTATTTATAGTTAAAAATCATTTTTTTTATCTAGTCAATTTAACGTGTGAAATCTGGTAACTGTAACTAGGTATGAAAGTTACAGCAGCGTGTTTATATAGTTACGCTCACTTCTTGAGATTGTTTGTCATGAGTATTTTATTTGAAATAAAGACTAACTTTACCAGGTAACGTAGTTGCCATAACTAGATTTCTACGTTACTATGACTACATTTACCTTCACAGTTCTGACTGGAAAACAAAAGTCAAAGACGATTTCAATTATACTTAGCCTAGTTGGCCTGACCAGGAATTTCTCTCAGTGTGTTTGTGAATCTTTGTAGTGTCTGCATTCTTTATGGCAGTAAAATCGAAACATGCAGATATCCAAGTAACATAAAATCTTTTGGAAGTGATCGCGATAAAATGTTCTTGCCTGGGAGTTTAACGATGAAGCGAATCGTAAACGTCTTAGAGTTGGTTACGATGGTGTATGTACTGAGAAATTGGATTTGTTGGATTTATTTGTTTTAAGTTCTCTGTCGGGTCGAAGTTAAGGCCAACGCGGGGCAAGAAGGGTCGTGTAAGTTCAAGGGGTGCTGCGAGGCGAGGCCAAAAGAATACAACTTTAAGAGGATTTCAAGAGACTGCGAAGCCGTGGAAATCCAAGGGGTCTCGGTAGCGCTTGATCTCTTTCTTCTTCTTGCTTCTAAGACTATGTTTCCTTACGTGTTTCGCGCTCCTGGTTCGTTTACGCGGGTTAGGTTACCCCTATGTGACGTAGTTTTACATTCTTCGGGTGGAGGGGCCGTGGATCAAGGCAATTGCAACGTATCCTCTTAGAAAGTTTCGCATGCTGCCAGTTTATTCTCCCACAACAGGAAATCGGAACTATGGCGTATGCGAAAATAATTACAGGTTGTTTAATCTAAAATTAAAGCGAGGAGTTCGTTTGCTAGTTTGATGGTTCAAGAATTTCCTCCCCAACAGGAGCTTAGTGGCAACATCTATTAGAAACGCGTTTAACAAATGCCTGGATTAGCTTCCTTTAGTCTTGCAAGAGAATCCATCTCCTTGATGCCTCCACTCCTTCCACTTTGAAGAGAAGTTCGAGGGCGAAGAGGATTCAAAGCTGCGATATTCGCCTTTAGAAAGACGAGTATATACTTCAAGAGGTAACTAAATATCGTCCAATCGGTTGTTCGTTCGTCCCTTTGAATTATGTAGAAGGCTTAAGAAAGGCAAAGAGCATCAGAAGCAGAAACGACCGCGAAAATAATTCATCGTGAACATCAGTCGCTCGATTTGTTCCATTTTTTTTTTTTTTGGTTTTGTTTTCCTCGTTTGCTTTTTCCATCGCTTACTCGAATTTCAAGATCCGGATAAAACAACCGGACCCGATCGAGCACAGCTCGTCCTTCCGAACGAGTTCCAGTGTCACATGCCGGTGTGTTCGTGTGAATATCTGCGTATATATTTACGTATATACAATAATACGAAGAAGGCGGCACCGCACGTTCCGCATTATGATTTCAGCGCTTTGCTTTTAATTAAAATGCAAATCTATCGCGCCAGAGAAGCGAGAGATCGGGAGGTAAGACGGATTACGTCTGGGGGCGCCACGACAAACACCGGAATATGATTAATTCAACGCAACCCCATCCTGCCTCACTACGACCAATGACGTACCCATCGCTATATCGTAAACCCGGACTTTGCCTGCTTTCCTCTCTTGTATCGATATATGCTACAGTCTCATGTCCACTTCCTTCTCGTCATTTCCTTTGACATCAGGGCAAGGCTATGCCTTGATAAACAAGCAGTTATATACTATAAACTATTGCGATTTGTTGTTATTTTCAAGAAATCTTTAAACTCGAGTAAACCAGCTTTTAATTCAATTTTAGTTTAGGGGGATCTCTTCCATTTCTTAATGTCACTAGTAAATCTACACACGTGACTGATTTTTAGTGATTCTTTTGTCAAGATTTCATTCAGTGAAAATCCATTGAGAATCAGTGAAAAGTCACTGAAATTTTCAGTAATTGTCACTAAACTATTGAAAATTTCGGTGACTTTTCACTGATTTTCAGTAGATTTTTCACGAATTCAAAACATGAGAAATGAGTCACTGAAAATCAGTGGAATTTAACTGATTCAAGTTTAGAGAGTAATATGTACTGAAATTTCGAGGAATTTTAAGGATTTTCAAGAGATTTTTCAAGAATTTTGTAAAATTTTAAAGGATATTATGGAATTTGATGAAATTTTAAATAATTTTATGGTATTTTAAATGTTAAGAAATTTCAAGAGAGTTCTAGGAATTTTAAGAGGTTTTAACGAATTTTAAGGAATTTCCAAGGTTTTCGTAAAATTTTAAAGGACGAGCAAACCAACACGGGCGTGTTTCACAATATTTTTTATCGGTGGGTTACAGAACGCCCCAGTGTGGCAGCTTCTAAGGGTTAAAATTTCTTAAAATCCTTTACAAAGACAGACAAATTTTTCAATTACTTGAAAACCTCGAAACTCTTCTGAATTCTTTTGAAATTGATTTCTATTAAAGTTATTTAAAGTCAGTTGGCTACTCTGATCTCAATTCTAAAATACAAGCGACGAATACAAATCCAACCAATAGGCGAAGAGCCAATATGGCTTCAGATTTCGAGTTTGCAATAACCTATTTTCCATATAATCGCAACTTCTTTTTTTCTGATAGGATTCATCTAAATATCAGACTTTTTTATGAGAAATCTCGTCGTATTTTCCCATTTATAAGGGTGAGTCAGAAGAGGCAGTTTTTAAAACGTCGAGTAAACATCCTTAATGATCGTCCTCAACTTCTTATCGCAGATCAATGACACCCACACCCGTTCTTAGTCCTGCGAGTTCTTGACATTTTTTTAATCAACGACTTCAAAGCTCTCTTTCGCTGACGGTCTGGTCGAGACGATCGAATCAAAAGACACATCCGAAAGACGAGACTAAATGGCGAAAAGGTTCTTAATCAACTCTCGTTTCCTCTACGTTGCTCTCCTCATGCAAAGGACGTTAATTACCGATCCACCCTAATCAATCTATTCACTTCTTGCTCTCGCTCATCACTCATTTATTTATATTTTCCTCCTCCATATCTTTTACTATTAAAAGTATATAAATAACAAATGAATTGTATTAAATTTTGCAAAATTTTCTTTGTCCCAAAGGTCCGGTGGAATGGCGATATGGGACAACTGCAGAGCTGTATACGAGGACATCGCCAAACAGCTTGAAAGGTAGGACGATTTTGAAAGCTGCTAGTGTATCTCTTTAACTTTTGATGGTGCCGTAAATCGGCCACCTGGCCAGACTATTTCGAGGTGCATACGGTTCACTCGCTCGTTTTAAATTCTCGTTTTAAATGCTCGTTTTGTGCCAACGTGTCGTACCTGGAGCTAATAATTCTCCATTAGCCAAAAAATCGGGGCGATCAGCGAAAAATGCAAAATACAGGATTCGAGGTACGCGTGACACGCACCAAACGGAGTACCGCCGATGGACTTCCGATAAATCAGCATTACCGTCAGCATCGGGTTTCCGGTGTACGGGTTGAGTCCGCAGTGTGACGCACTAATGCCAACATGATTTGTACGGTGCGAGGCAACCCCATCGAAACTCCTGACTAACACCATCGCTAGCGACATCCACAATCATCCCCGTGGCTTTCTATCTCTCCCTTGCTCTCCCGTCCGGGCCGCGGGTCACGAGGTTCCCCGTGATCCTAACCACTTGTCACTTTACGGAACGCAGATCATCGTCGCGACGTGCCCGTCCATCATTGGGGGATTAAATGATTTGACTGCCGCAAAACACTCGGATTTTCTCTACTGACGACGCGACGGCCTTGAATTCATTACGAAAAGAGATTACCTCTTTTGATTTCGAAGAATTCTTTACAAATTTGTTTATCTGAGTTTTTTTCCAGTTACTTTTTTTTCCATACGTTATTTTTCGAAAGTAACGTGTTAACTGTACCGTTACTGCCTCATATTTAATGCGTTACTGTTACCGTTACTTCACCCAGGAAAAGTTTCTTGGAATAAAAGAAACATTTCTTGAATAGAAATTTTTTTTGATATATACACGATCAAAGAAAAAATTCCTTTGAATTAAAAAAAAAGTTTTTTTGATTCAAAAAAAATTTTCTTTAATGAGGTGAAATATTTTTTTTTTTAATTAAAGAAAATTTCTTTGAATCAAAAACACTTTCTTTAATTCAGGGAAATTTTTTTTTCACTGTATATCAAGGAAATTTTTCTTTGATTCGAAGAAACTGGTTTCTGATTGTTCTTTTTTTTTTTAAGTAACGCGTTACCTTTTTGGGTACTTTCTTTTCTTAAATTTTTTATACACTTATCTACACTTATCTTAATCTTCAATAATTTAATTTTAGCGGCAAAAGCAATACTGTCATAAAAACTGCTGATTAGTTTGAGTTCCTAAAATTCAAAAGTTTTATTTATTTATTAACAGAAACTTATACAGTGTTGCATTTTAAAGAATTTTAAGGAATTTAAAGAGATTTTTAGAAGATTTCCTGAAATAAGAGATTTTTATAGATATTTTGAAACAGTTTTAGAACTTTTTAAATTAATTAAAAAAAAAAAAATTATTATTTATTTATTTTTTAATTTATAAATTATTTAATTTACAAATTATTATTATTAATAATTTATTAAATTATTATTTATTTATTTGACTGGGCAAACTCGGGAAAACCCCGAGAATTTTATTTAGGACTGGGAATTCTTTGTATTTTATTGAAAAATCGACTTTTTTCTACTTTTTCTTCTTTTTATTTTATTTCTACTTCATCATTTTTTTTTCAAAAAAATAATAAAAGATATCTATAAATTGGTCGAAGGAAAAAAGTTTTGACCGGGAAGAAACCGGGAATTTCAAATTGCCTGGTCATTATGACACCCTGAATCTTGAAATTCCCTAAAATTCTCTATAATTCCTAAAATTCCCTATAATAATTGTCTCCATGAAATCCCTTAAAATCATTTAAAATCTCTTAAAATTCCAAGCAACTCCTGGTAAATTTCTGCTTGTAAATAAATGAAAATAAAATGGTTTTTGGAAACTCCTTAGTACTCTTAATTATCTTCTTAATTATCTCTTTAATCGTATCCTTAACATGAAACTCCATATAACATTCAATAACAAATATATGACTTCCAACTTCCCTATTGTAAAAATAACGAGCAATTTTCTTCGACATATCACATGTCCAATTTGAATGTCATTGTTGCCTCTAAAAACATAGTTACCACTCTTTTTCCTCAATGACTACATTTACCATAGTAAACACACCGTTTAACCCCCAAAGCGAGAATTAAGATCGTCAGGCGACGCAAAGGGGTAGACTAAAGTAAAGACCAGCTAAAATGAGTCGGCAAAATGAAAAGTCCAGAACTTGAAGGGGTGAAAGTTGACACTTGATGGGCCAAAATGTAATTTCCAATTCAATGGCAATGACCACTCGGCCAGTGGCAACCTATACCTCCGCGCCTCTCATGTCCCCGCTCGCTTTCTCTATTTGCTTTAATACCCCCGCGTTGGCTTCGTCAACCGGACAAACGCGTATTGTGATTTCAGCCTTTGACTGGTCGCCGTTCGATGGATCGCAGTGGGCAAAGGGTGGGTCGTACGATATGAGCGAAAGGGCTGCGAAGGGATGGACGAGTGAACACCGTGAATATTCATGTGGAGAGCCCTAGACGAAATCGGACTTGTTGCGACTGACACTGATGTAAACCTTTGTTTATCCGCCCCCCGCCTCTGATCCACCACCTACCCTACAACACCCCCAGCGCCCAACCCGAGCCTATACCACACAGGCTCAAGGTATAACCCAGTATTTAACTCCGAGTTAAATTCTGATTAATTGTCGGTCCCGGGGGTTATTAATTGTTTGTCCTTCTGATTTTACAAGCAACCGGAAACCCGCCTCAACTGAAACGATCCTGCGTTCCTCACTCGCTCTCCCCGTTCAATTCGCTCGAGTTTCTTCGCCACTCTAATCCCGATGATTTGTTCTTGTTAATCCACTCGAACCCTCTTTGCTGTCTTTCACGTCGCCTAAGTCGACCGAGCAGATTCGCGAGCCTGTTATTTATGACGTTTGTGTTTTCGCGAGTTCATTTAATTAAAATCCCCGGACTACATCAGCTTCATTAAATTCGGCTATACGACAACACGATATTCAGACGAATCCCTGAATAATCGCAACTGATCTCTCTTCTCACGAAATCCGAAGCTTTCTGCTGAAGGAATTTATTAGGACTGAGTTATTACAGAGATATTATTTTTCGAAACATAAATTGAAAGCGGAGATGAAAGACTCTTTTCAGCAACCAGGTCCTAAAACTTATACATAAGCACAATTCGTGAAACCGACGACCCTACGACCCGCGCTGTGAGTAACTAATATTAATGGTCCCTCCCTTAGCTGAATGCTTGGTATCAATGTGCGACTCGGCTAATGTCGGCTTCCGGGCTTTAAAATTACCCAGTCATTCTGGCATAATTCACGCGCATTGTCGTTCATCCCCCGACCTCCCGACAGCATCACCTAACCCCCGCTTTTCCCTTACTTCTTATCTGTAGCACCCTTCGAGACCGTAGTCGCCGCCTCTCACCTCTCTCTCCTTTCCAGATTCTTCGCCCACCCCCCATCCCCCCACCGACTTTTTTTTTTCTCCTTCCCTCGTTTCGAGACGTCATTAATTATGTTGGCGGTGTCAACGACAACGACATCTTATCGGAAAAGACATCTGCTGGTGGAAAATAATATTCATAAAAGTTGATCCGCGTCTACGCCGTTAAGGGGACTCTTTCACCATCCTTTATGGTCGACTTCGCGATCAGACGCATCTCGTGCCAAACGATTGGCAAGAAATAATGGCTAGGGAAAGTTATATGTATGTGAAATGGGGTGCGATTCTATTTTTGTGCCGTTGAATGGCATTTAGCAAATGTCTACTGTACGGGAATTTAAGGAAATTGTCCTTGACTTTATTTTTGATGTGGGAAGTGGATTTCCGGGTTGAAAAAAAATTTTTTTAAATAATCAATCTAAATATTTTTGGCGCAGGCAACTTTTGTTAAATCTCTTGAAATATTCTGAATTATTTTCAAATCCTTTTTAAAAAAACTTTTAATCCCGTCAAATTCCTAGTAATTTCTTAAAATCACTCACGAAAAAAACTGATATGGTTGTGACAACCACAGAAATAGTCAAATTTGGTACAACTATAATTTTCGGTTTACATATCCACAATTTATGGTTTACACAACCACAGTTGTGGTGCCACAACCACAATTGATATGTAGTAATAACCACATATGATTCTAAAATTTTAAAAATTTCAAAATCGTGGTTGTGGCAACCACAAATTAGTTGTACCATATTTTACTATTTCTGTGGTTGTCAAAAATATAGAATTTTCTCTCCATGCTTGAATTCTTAGAATTCTGTAAAATTTCTTGAAAATCCTTAAACTCTGCTGAATATTTTTGAAATTCTTTTAACTTCTTCAAAATCATTAAAAATGTTTTGGAATTTCTCAAAGATCAAAGATACGTTTATTTGATTCAAACAAACTTTTTTTCTGGGTGCATAGTCTAGATATTTAGCTTGAATATTTCAGTTTCATTACGAATTAATCCGATGGAAGTTTTCAATCCAAATAAATCCGGTCAATCCGAATGAATCCGGTCAATCAGAACTTTCAATCCGAATTGAAAATATTTATTCGTATTGGAAGTTCGGATTAATTCTGACTAATTCGGATTGACCGGATTCATTCGAATTAAAGAATTCGCATTGATTTTGAACGGGCTTCGGATTAATTCGGATTGAAAACATTCTTCGAATTAGATCGGAATGAAACTGTTTGATTCGGATACAAATTTCGGATTGATTCAGAATGAATTTCAATCCGAAGTTGGAAGACATAGAAAAATTCTATCTCTTTTTACATATCTCGAAATTTCCATCTCTTTTCTTCAGCAGGGCATTGTAAAAAGGGAATATCGTTGCGGAAAAACAGGCTGAGAGGGATTAGAAGACCGTTTAATATATTTCAGTGTTGAGAGATGCGGATACGCACTGCTTGTCGGAATAGCAATGCACGACCATGCGGCACGGGAAATGCAGTTAATTTCATTCGGCGATCGCCCGTTTGATAGTGCGGCAAGCCGCGTCTACTATCAGCCGCGACGCTAATTGCGTTCAAACGAACTGTCGGCACCGACACGCACACGCCAACACAACACGCTACATTTAAAACCTATGTGTAGACGCAGGTTTATATTCGCCCCAGCCCGAGTCGTGAAGCAAATGTACGCTGCTTGCTCGTACGTCCACCACATTATGATTAATACAACAAGCAAGCGCTCGGCTTCAGCTTGTCAGCGCTTGCAACGAGATCTAATAATTACCATCGTCAGTGGGGTAGGATGAGAAAAAGAAAAATCTAGAAGGCAACACGAAGAGATCTTCTCTATTTCTTACTTCCATTGCCTTCTCTATATAAAAATATCCAAATTTTCTTTAACAAGAACGAACGAACGCTCCACGCGCGCATTTACTTTTTTTAAATGTTAAATGATAATTAATGAAATCATGATAAAATGATAATTAATGAAATCAAATTCAAATGAGCGCGCGCAAGTATCGATTGTCGAAAAGCACTATCGGTCTTACGCGACGACGAATCAGATTGCCGGAAAAGGCGTTAGGTTTTTTCGACTTCGATTTCATCATCTTTTTAGAATAGGATCGTTTGGGGATCGTTTGTTGGTATTTATTGGTCAACTTTCAATTTTTGGTAATCAAATTGAAAAAGTATTTTCTAAAAAGGAATTTTGGATATTTTATTATTCAAAAATTCAACTCTGTTGACTAAACTTAGCACTTAACTAAATTTCCAAACATTAATTATATTAGAAACGATTCATTTTTGAATAATGAATTTCTTCACGCAAAGGAGAAAGTATAAAAGTCTACTTTGAATTTAAAATTTTTATTTTGCTATTATGATCAATTATGCAAAGTTTTTCGGGACATGCAACGTATAAAATAGATGAGCTTGGAAATAGTGGTTCTTGGATTTTCCAGACTAAACTACACCCTTAATTAGTGTAGCTTTTTTTGCACATTCCAAAATGCTTTGTCTAGGCTGCAGCCGGGGACGATTCGCGTGCGAGACGCAGATTTTCGACAATCATTGGATGATTTATCGCGCGACAAGGTTGCCACCCGTCCAATAAGGTCGAAACCTTCCTCGAATCGATTACCATCACCAATGGCTTTTGGAATATTTAGTCGATCCTTCTATATTATATTATCCTTTCAAAGTAGCAGAGGTCCTATCTGCGATTCATCTTACATCATAATCGTTGATCATTGATTGGTGCAAATAAAAGACGACAGCGATCTTGAAAACACCTTCACGAAAATTGCATGGTATTCTTCAAAATTGTTATTACTACCTTATTATCATATCATCAATCTTTTTTTAAAATTATGCCAGGTATCATAATTATTTCTTCAGTAAAATCATATCAGAGTAAAATAATTTTATCAGAGTAAAATAATATGTAACTCTAAATTCATTCGAAGTAAGAGCGTAGATTTATGATATTTTAAAATTAAATAATAATAAAGTCAACCTTATTTTATGCGAAAAGCATAAATAAATTCACGGATTGAATAAGAGGATCGATGATATGAAGGAAGGGGTAGTTTGAGCTGAGATGAAGGGCCCGACGTTTTTTGCACTCGCATTAAAACCGGGCGATCGGCAAAGACTGCGGGGCAATAGCGCGGGACAGATTAATGTTCGTAGCTAATGAAAAGTGATATAAAACCAGGACCGGTAGCCCGGGCGGCCCCGTGAGGTGAGCGTTAACGCACTTGTTACATCAACGGTAAATCTTTCGACTCGTAAACTTCTCTCAGGGTGCAAGCCCAATGACTTGCCTCCTGCCATCACGACAGGACGTCCTGCTTCATCTTTGCACATTGTTCATTTTCTTGTTTTTTTCTAAATAATAGAAATATTAGTTTCTACGCATTTCAAGAGTTAAGGGGCTATGCTAGTTTCTCGGGTGAAAAAAACAGCATTTTTTGAAGATTAAAAAAAAACTACACTTATAATCTTTCTAAAATTTTTCTAGTATATTTTACATGTCTTCACGTATTTATCATAAAATTTTCCTCAAAAAATATTCATTGGAAGGGGAGATACAAGGCGATCCGCAAAGGTCCTTTAAAAAAAGTTGAAATACGGGTGACGGTGTCGGCCACGCCAGGATGCGTGAAACAAAAAAAAAATTTTTTTAGTAAACTGCATGAGTTTCTCTAGAGGATGGACTTCTAGCTTTTGAAAATATTAAAAATTATAAAAATGGCATAGTTTTGAAAAAAAAATTTCACATTTTGCTTAAAAAAATGCTCGTTTTTTATTTATAAAACTTGTAATTTTTTATATAACAAAAAGTTCGTAGTCCATCCTCTGTAAAAACATATAATAAAGATTGTATGAAAATTTGAAAGTTTTCTGTCAGGGAAATTTGTCTGAAAATCAGGCAAAAGTCAGGGAAATGTCAGGGAAATGAAAAAATTAAATCTTGTGGCCACCCTGGAATAGATTTAGATGGAAATTATGGAATCTCATAGTTACGTAACATTTCTCGACCCCCCCCCCATCGTAATAGGGCCGAAATAATTCGTCTGAAATTTTGCTATCGAATGATCAAAAAATATCTACCAAAGTATATTGCTTAGGTTTATAGAATTGTTATTTCGCATCTTAGAGCTATAGGTGAAGTTTTAAAAATATATATAAGATTTTCTGAAAAAGTGTGCGTTTCCGGTTGATTTGCGGGGTGATTTTAACGAGGAACGGAGGAAGAGTCAACGAGCAAATTATGCGAGCTACGACGAAAGCCTTGTTGTGCCAGTGTGCATTATTAGAGCACGTCACTTCGGTAACAAGGCGCCGAGCAAACTTGGGCACGCGACGTGGCAACGACTATACTTGCGCTCACAATCTAAGCAAGGAGCTGTCTTATGCGAGGTGACAAAACGATGATTAATTAAAAACATAATTAGTCGTTCGACGCCGGCCAAACACAGCCCCACCCACCGGACACTAATGTACCGTGAAATTGTCATCTGCCGGACGTCTTTTTTCCTCGCTCTCTCGTTAGTACCGCCTCTCTTCGATAACTGGATATTTTCGCCGTCCAACGATAATCCCTCTGACACTCATTTTTTCCAACTTATTTTCCGGTTCCGTGCCTTAACGAGCTTCCAGAAATGTATTGATGTAAATTTCTAGCAAAGTCGAGCTGTTACACGATACGCGTATTTTAATCCTTGTTTTTATCTTGATTATCTCCTGATTATTACTCCTAAAAACCTTATCGAGATGACTTCCTCATTTCCATTAATGAAAATTCATTATTTGGCGAATAGTATTCTTTATATATTCGGGGTCGCCACATGTAAGGGAAGTCAGGGAAATGTCAGCGTTTCTGATGAATTCAAGAGATTTTCTATAATTTTAAAGGATTTTGAGAGGTTTTGGATATTTAAAGGGATTATAAGAGATTTGTATAATACTTAAATGATTTAGTGGAATTCGTGAAATTTTAAGAGATTTTTGAGAAAGTTTAGGGAATTGAAAGAATTTTAAGGAATTTTAAAGTTCCTTGTGGCATTTTAAAGGATTTTAATGATCCTCGAGGAATTTTAAAGCATTTTAATGATTTTTGTTTCCAAGAATTTTTATTCAGAGATTTTAATGCATTTTAGGGAACTTTCAAGTTTCGCGATATTTTTAGAAATTATAAAAGATTGTATAGAATTTTAAGGAATTTCAAGAAGTTTTCAAAAATTTTAAGAGATCTTTACGTATTTTAAGGGATTTCAAAGATTTTGGTGAAAATATGAAGGATTTTAAGAAGCTTGTAAAGATTTTTAGAAATTTTGACAATTTTAAAATGATTTTAAGGAATTTCAATATTTCTCATGAAATTTTAAGAAGTTTCAAAGTTTATTTTTGATTTTTAAAAGATTTTGTGAGATTTTTGTTTCCAAGAATTTTTATTTAGAAATTTTAATGCGCATTTTTAAAACTTTTCTGTCAGGGAAAGTCTGAAAGTCAGGAAAAAGTCAGGAAAATTTAAAAATTGAATCCTGAAGCTGTCTTCGAAGTCGGAAAAGTCTCTCTCGTGGCTCACTCGATATATTTTTTTTTCTTTTTTTAAACCTGACGAGGATTTTTGAGTGTAAACGTTTGTGAGGTAACAAGATAAAGATACGAACGCTTGCCTCGGTAGAATTTAATTACGAGAGCTTTATGTCTAGCTCTAAATCACAGAGAAGAGCAAGGTGGGTTAAGTTTCCTCTCTCTGCTGCACATACGTCTTCTCATTTAGCCTTCTCTCACTTTTCGTCTGGATCTTTCGCGAGGAGGCTAGTCGACAGTGTATCCAGCTAGCAGACATGACTGTAGCATTGTGGTGGCCAAGATATATTGTTATTAAATGGTCCCCCTTCGACGCAACGCACACGCCAGTATATTACTGGGGTCTTCTCGCCTGTCGCTATATACACGGGCCAACAATCTTATTTATACTCGCGCGACACGCGATTCCATCACGACCTCCGGCGTACTTTCTTGCGAATGGTACTTAAGACTCGTCGGGAGGTCTCTCACGTCCTCCGCACTCTACCTGCACGATCAATTTCTTCTCGACGAATTAGGATCGATCCTTGAGGATTAATCACCTACACTTAACTGTCAATTCTGCAATTCGAGAGTGAAACATCCTTATAACAATTAACCAAGGTTGACGCTCTAGGCTCTAGGCATATCCCTAGCGAAAGTTTCGGATTGAAATTGAAATTCATTCTGAACCAATCCGAAATATTCCGGAATTTCCCTAGCGAAAGCATCGGATTGAAATTTATTCCGAATCTATCTGAAATTTTCCGAATCATTCCGAACTTTGTGTCCGATCCAAACGGTTTCATTCCGATCTAATCCTAAGGAAGTTTTCAATCAGAATTAATTCGATGCTCATTCGAAATCAATGCGAATAAATCCGGTCAATCTGAATGAATCTGAATTTTTCGGAAGCTTTTGGATTTGTTTCGGATAGACCGGATTAGTTCAGATCCATTTGGATTTAAATTTCTGATTAATTTGGATTGACCGGATTCATTCAGATTCATTCGGATTAATTTTGAATGGATTGATTCGGAATGAATTTCAATCCGAAGCTTTCGCTAAGGTTTTATCCGAAATTAACAATTATATTACGATCTAATCCAAATATATATGAATCCTGTCAATTTGAATTAATTCTGATGAATCCGAACCTTCAATCCAAATGAAATCGGTCAGTCCGAATGAAACAGAATTTTTGGAATCATTTTGATTTGGATTCGATCGCAGGGTGTCTAACGGTCCGGGAAACCGGAAAAAACCAAAGAATTTTATTTAACCAAGAAAAAACCGGGAAAATCCCGGGAATTTCATTTAGGACAGGGAATTTTTTGTATTTTATTGAAAAATAACCACAAATTCTGATTAATATGTCAAGAAAATCGTGGTCAATTAACTCTGGTAGTTTTTTTCTGATTAAACCTTTTCTGGTTATTATTTCTGGTAACAGTTGTTGCGTGATCTTGTGTCGATTTGTTTGTCTTATCTCTGGACATGTCAAATGACGCTTTGTTGTAAATTTATATTTCTTGAACATTTGCGAGTATTTTTCGTGTATTTTTAATTACATAAAAAAAGATTTAAATCTTTTGAAGAGAAAGAGAAAGAGAATTTAAGAGAATTTAGAATGCCAAACGTGCATTTAGTATTTTCGAACGTGAAAGGGATATACGATTTCTAAATCCAAAACAATTGTAGACTATCAATTATAACTTGTTAAAAAGATTTTTTTACATTAAAAAACGAGGAACCTAATCCATATTTCATTTTTATAAAAGTAAATATTTCGCTGGCTATATCTTAGCTTTTATGCTAAAGATCTGAATCAGCCCCAGATCTATAAAAAAAAACTCCCTCACTAAAGAATTTTATTTCTCTACTGCCTGAACTACCAATGACTTCTGACTCGTTTCCCTACTGATTCTTTGTTTATCTTGCTAACGATGACGCAGTTTCCTTGTAACGTTTTCACAAGTGTGTCTTTATTACTTACGTCGTTAATATATATAAACGCGAGAAATCACTAAAAGTAAATTCACCTTTTTCTTCTCGTTTCCCTTCCTCGCTTTGGATTGAAAATCTTGTTGCTGGTACCACATTGGAAGGGTGAGGCTTACGCAGGCGGGAGCAAATTTACATTAGTGATGACAAATGGTTTTTAGCTTTCTTTCTGTCTCTCTTGAGTACAAAATCGTAGGCGTAGCAAGTGGGGTGATGTGGAAATGTATTAACTCTCATTCAAGAGCAAAGAGTGCGGATAAAACATAAAAAGAGAGAGAGACAGTGGAAGAGAGAGCTTTGCAGATGCGGCGTGACTGATGGTCCCCACTTCCAGATGTACTATCCCGATACTTTTATCCGCTGCTTGTTTGTTCAGCGCTGCTACGAAATACCAGTAGTTTGTCGTTGTATGTCGCGTGGGGAGGGGAAGGGGTGGAACAACACTGAAAAAATTCAGTCCATTCAGTACACTTGAACTTTTGAACTTTTATGCATTTTTTTGTCTACAAGAATTTATAGGAAATAATCTAGGCCCCCGTGTGGAAATGTGCTCAGAATAGTCCATATACTATAATTGGGTACCAGTCACTGTTTAGTTTATACTTAAGTTTTTATCTAGCTTAAAAGCGACGAAGAATAATTAAATTTAAGATCTGATATCGATTGGTTTATGTTTTAAATATGTTTAATTATAATTAATCCATAATTTGTTCATTTGTTAAATATATCGATCTGTTCATATGTATAAAGATTTAAAAAAAGGAATCTTGTTTATGCAAAAGCAAGTTTTCTTTATAATATACTTAACATGAATATTAACCAATTTTAATATTTTATTGTTAATTGGTCAGCCCACATTCAGCCCAAATAATAACTGGGTAGAAAAAATATTGCCCCAGTCGATGTTTCCACACGGGTCAAAGGTTCTTTTTCCTCATATTTTTCTATGATACTGTTTATGTTTTTTATGATACTTAGCAAATTTCGAGCTTTTGAAACGTCGATTTAGAAATCAAATCAACCACCTTTCCCACGCTGAATATGCAGACTCGATAATTACCGACAACTTGTCAGATGGCTCCAGACGCATGGTTTATTTTGACTCCACAGGAGAGAAAGAGAGTGGACCGGTTTGATAAACTTCTCACTAGATCCGCAGGGGATTATAAACGCTGTTCCTTGGTATTATAGGAAGTTGGATTTATATACCCCGCCTATAGACCGTGAATCTTTGTCCATAATATTACAGCAACCGTATGATTTTCAATGCTGCTATTTTTCATAGATGCAGCAATACAAGTGAATACTATAGCTTGTGCCAACTGTTTAGATAAGAAGCGGATGTTGGTGCTTAAGTCGTTAATTTTTTCATTTCCGTGACGATGGTTTTGAAATCTAGATTCAAAATTCTCTTTCTGAAAATTTGTTTAGAGGATGGCCACATGTCAGGGAAATGCGAATAGCTGTCAGAAAAAATAGACGTTCATCTTTTAATAACAATAGTAGTAAATTACTGTTTATTTTACGAATTTTAGCAGATTTCGAGGGATTTTGAGAGATTATAGGAAATTTCCAGGCATTCTTTGAGATTTTATAGATTTTATGGAATTTTAAATAAAGACAAATTTTTTTATGTCTTTTAAGACTTGATTCATCACCAATGAAAAGTTTTATATCAATATATGTTTCATAGCATGCTCAGAAAAAATTCGTAAAAAATAGCCTTTTTTTCCAGTGTTATGGGGATAATTTTAAAAGTTGAAATTAGTAATGTTAGAATTCGAGAGTGTAGACAGCTTAAAAGCTCCTAAATACATCTTCTCTAGTACAACGGCACCCATCCGATTGCAATCGAGTCAAGCGCTGCTTAACTTTGGTGATTGATCGAGGAGCCTTAAACAGTTTCATATGTCCAAACGGACAGGGAAAAGAGAATTGAGAGTAAAATTGCTAGGAAAATTATTATTTTAAAAAACGTTCAGCATTAAATATATTCATTTTTTTTAATGTAAGAATTTAAGAAGATTTAAAATTTAAGAAGAATTTAAAACAATTGTAAGAATTTTAAGAAATTTTGACAATTTTTAAGTGATTTTAAAAGATTTTAATGTTCTTCATGAAATTTAAAAAAATTTTATAAGATATTTTTAATTTTAAGAGGTTTCTATTAAATTTGGAAATTTTTTCGATTTTAAAGTGATTATAAGTGATTTTGAAGTCTGTCGTGGATTTTAAAAAAATTTAAAGAGATTTTTATATTTTTAAAAGATTTTGCAGTCTTAGATTTTAAAAAATTTTATGGAGTTTCAGGGAAATGTCAGGAAAATTACAAAATAAAATCACGTGGCTACCCTGATGGTTTCCTACATCATGTAATGTTGACTTCAACTTCCTATTTTAGGATCATCAATTAATTCATTGTCGGCTGGTCACAATTGATGGCACTTTTCATTAGCCGCGGCATGAGCGGAGCGGCCGATGTATGGGCTATGTAAATTGAAGAGGTTACACGATTTTACATATTTCAACAGGAGAACGCGAAGTACGATGCCGTTGGTGAGGACGTATGGAGGGTTTGGTGTGGCGTGGTACTCGAAAAGTGCAGTCCTAGCGTTTTGCAGAGTGCTTTATGGAAAGCTTTAGAATTGTAGATTCTCTCTAGCGACCGCAATTTATGGTGACTGACGGTGCGTAATGCGCGTGTGCGTCGGACGTTTCCTTGGATATTTGCAACTCGAGTTTAAAAACAGACCAGGGTATTATTTAAATTTCTTTGAAATTTCCTCTTACGAAATCGTACGACAGGGCCCTCCAAGTAACCAAGGGTGTCGTCTTTGCTACTCGACTTGCGTATAAACGACCGATCCGAGGTGTTGTCGACGTCAAAAACATTTTAGAATTGTGATCGATAGACGAATTTTCGTGGGGGGATGAGATGAATTCCCGCTCGAGAGTTGCTATTGGATTTCAATTGGAAAACGATTATTCTTGTCGAGTGACCGATCCCCTCTTCCACCTTGGATCGTTTGTCACCAAAAGTCGTTCTTCTCTCGAGTTTCCTGTCATCAGCAGAAAAAGTCGAAATGCCCCGTTCTAACACTCCTTCCAGCTCTCAGAGAAAATAAGAGAGGTGAGCTCGGCTATTTGATCTGTATACATATTATATTGTAGCAGTTCGCGTTGCATATGGGGCCGAGATCAGGGAAGCTGACCCCGCAGGGTAAATGCGTATTTGCCAAAGGGTCGCTGATAACACGCGACCGATTGTGTACGCACCTACCTACCTACCTATCCACCTGAAACCGTCCTGCGAGAGACTACCACACGCACACGCATTCCCACAAGGGAGGCGCCGTGTATGGACACTGCAAATATTAGTTCATTACCAAAAGTGCCAGTGAAATCGAGGCGGCCCTCGTGTAGGTTCGTCAGTCCGTTTATTTAATGGCACCACTGTGTTTCGACTGCCATTCAATTAACGGTTGTTTTCCTTAACGAGGTCTGCGCTTCCGGCCATGAGCCTATTTCCGGAACGAGTTTCAGGTATTATAACCAAAGTCAACTTTATAAAAACATCTAGTAATTGTTTTGACAAACAATTTTGTTATAAATGACAGAATTGGTACCTGTGTTTAAAAAAAGCTGATACATTCTCATGATGCCAGACCGTCCCCTTTTTTCCCTAATTCCATTTTTTCCCTTAAAATTGTAAAATCCCCTTAAAACCCTAAAATCGAGAATTTTTACCCAATTTTCCCCTTCTTTTCACAAAGTTTAGATTCATAAAATGACTGAACTTACAATTTAAAATAATCAACATGCGCCCAGAACGCTTTTCCTGGAATTTAGTAAATTTTACTATTTCAAATTGTAATTTTTGCTGAAAAATTTTTCCAGGAAAAATGCGTTCAGAGCGCATGTTAACTATTTTAAATATAGCAATTGTTTTGTCATCGAAAATGATATCATCGAAAATTGATAATAGTTTTCAAATTCGGCAAATTGACAAAATTCGCACAAATTTAAAAAAAAAACCAATCAGATTTTCGCAAATAATTTTTCTTTGTAATATTTTTCATATCTCACGTTTTAACCCTCAATAACCACACTTCGACTGAGCATACGTAGCAACCACACTAGTGCGAATTGGGATTTTAAATCTTTGGTATTTAATATTTTGGAAGTAAGTAATCCAAATTTAAAGTAAGATAGGTAGTTTTTGTGCGGAATTTTCCAAGGAATTCGGTAAAAATGATTAAAAAAAAAAAAAAAAATTAATTAACAATAAAAATATGGAAAATATAAAACAAAATTTTTAAAAAATCGTTTTTTTTTTCAAAAAATTGTCATTTTTTCTCTATTTACCCAAAATTGATCTTTTTTTTTTTAAATTGAAGTTAAAAGTATACACTTTAATAAAAAAAATATGGCAACAGTATAACAAGAAAATAAAGATTTTTTAGGAGAGGTTGAATATTGGGTAATTTCGAGTTGAAAAAAATGAGTAAACCATTTCTTTTCAGGATAAAATTGATGTATTTTATAATAAAACGTACATAAAATGGAACTCACTCCACACAAAGATAAAAATATAGTATTAAAATTCACTTAGGTCATTCCTATGGCACATTCAACGCACAATCCGCATCTGTGTTCATCACAGATACGACGCAAGCAATTATTACACCTCATGCGTGTTTGGCCGGTGTTTTCCGTATCACAGAGTGCACATTTAGCACGACTTTCCTCGCGAATGACGATGTAGCCATGAGCAACCGGTTCATCTATTCCCAAAATCTTAACAATGAGTCGTCTCTCCACTATCGTCTGAACAGAGACCCTATTCCTCGTGATCAGCTTCCTCTTCCTCATGTAATGCTCGAACTGCTTTATAATTTCGTAAATTATAATGCATTTGTTGTTGTTGAGCCATTCTGTAATAATAATTAACATTTTCTTTAGATTAGTTTACGTTATACACAAAAAAAGTTGTATTTCAAAATTTTTTTTAAATATGAGAAAATCATTAATTATTTTATTAATTTATGTTAAAAACAATAAAAGACGCTGAAATACTTACATTTCATACAATTCGACTTATTAAAGTCGCGCAAAAAACGAAAATTCAAATTTCACAAGCACTGACTTTACACACGCCGCTACCACACTAGTGCAAATTCGCACCTATTCAAAGTTTCGGTCTTGCTAACTGTGCAGTTTCAAATCGAATGAAAGCGGCCTTTGGGTAGCAACTAGCCTACACTGAAAGAAATTTTGTACAGCAGCGACACTTATAGGTACGTCTGATGCGCAAAACTGTAGTGCTGCAGTGCGCCCTCTGTTTATTACGATTGTTCTCCCAGTTAGGGAACGCTGCTGTCCCTATTTGGTGTAACTGTTGTCTTAGATTTTTGAAGCAGCAACGGACCTCACGCGTCACGCGTGCCCAAATACTAGAGAGCAACGTTGTACTAAGTTTAAGAGACCGACGCGTTGCCAAAATTGGCGTCGCTGTCGCTTTCACACCTCGGTCGCGTTGCCGTACTACCATAAGTGTCGCTGCTGTACAAAATTTCTTTCCGTGTAGGTTACCTGCATATTTGTCGTAGTGGGGCGAGACCCTTCGTTCACGCTGGTCAGAAGTTACAGAGATCTGAAATTTTACGAGGTGCGAATTCGCACTAGTGTGGTTATTGAGGGTTAAAAAGGCGGGAAAATTTAAATTATGATTTTTTAACAGTATATGTATAAAAAAATTCTCAACGAAGAATTTCTAGTGAATTTTTGGAATCTGCATATCTGTAAAGAAGCAAGAATATTTATTTCATTTTATAAAAGTTTCAGCAGTTCAATATTGAATGTAAAAAATAATTGGAAGCTCGCATCGTTAGAGATAAAGGATATGGGTCGCTTTAAAGTGGGTAAATGGTTAAACCGCGGAAAGGTTTGTTATCGAATCTCACAAGGACATGCACCGTGAGGAAGGACTTTACACTGATCGTGGAAGCCGAGGACCAAGGCGATATGCAGTCAGTGTGCACGTAAGAGTGGAGCATCCAAGCAGGTGCGTTATTCCGGCGAATAGTTTACGACAATTTTATTGGCGGCCCCCGGTGTTCAGCGGTCGTATTTAACGTTTTATCCCACTGCTGGACGCCGCTTCCATCTCGCCCTTTCCGAAGGGTTAGGATTTTATTTTAACTACGCCAAAGGGTTATACCGGGCGCCTCGATCATTTCATAAAAGTCGTCTGGCACATTTGTTTTACTATATTATGACCACTCGCCGTGGTCCGTGTCCCGGATGGCCCTGGATATATTATTTTATTAACGTCTGACGCGCTGTTCCGACTCGGGATTACACTGCCTTTTAGGCCGCTCGCATAAATACTCTTCTTTCCTTATTTCACCACCTTCGGATGCTCACGAAAAATATCTCTCCCTGGAACCGATCCTAAATTCCAATAACCGGAGATGCTGCTCAAACAACTTGTAAATGTGCAATAATCTCAAAAGCATTGCTTTTACGCCTTTTTTTAATGTATGATTTATTTGAAGTGATTTGAAGTGTTTTTAACCCTTCAACGGCCAAACCTAGAACCCGTTAAATAAAAATTATGAAAAAATTCAGGAATAATGTGTGATAATTTTCTGATCGATTTTTGCAATATTTTTTTTTTTTGATTTTCATATTTTTATTGGTTTCTATTCAAGCAAATCGAAAATAACGAGTGTTGCTCAGCTGCAACAGTGGCCGTTAAAGGATTAAAGTTTTTGTCGTAAAACTATAAAGAATTTAAAGAGATTTTTATATTTTAAAAAAATTCCTTAGAATTTTAAAAGATTACAAAAGATTTAAAAAGTGATATGCGAAATTTTCGAGAAAATTCAATAGCATTATTATTGAAAATTTATTCGCATTTTTAATACTTTTCTGTCAGGTCAGTGTGTCTGAAAGTCAGGAAAAAATCGGGGAAATATCAAGGAAACTGAAAAATTGAATCTTCTAGCCCTCCTGTCATTCCAAAAATTCTCAAAATCAATTTTAAATTCACTAATTAATATCTTGACAACCGGTAATTAGCAACCTTCCATTTTAGTTACACAAAAAACTATTAAAACTGTGAACTCCTCCCTCGTTTTTTGTATTCGCTTTCATATTGCTAATCTGCCATGGAAGTATATTTGATGCATTTTTCTTGCGGAGGGTGATTCTGTTGTTAAAATTAAAGTAGGAAAAGATCCCAAGCGGGATGAGGGAGTTGGCTGGGAGGGCACGAGGAGTCGGTTACAATCGGTAGGAGCCACAGCTGCCACATCGCGAAATTACGAGGTGGCAGAGAGTCCTCGCGTCTTGAGGAAGCGTTGACAAATGACGGAGGCAGCTTTTATTATTTTAGATGTCGCCCATCATCCGCACAGTGTTTCGGTCGAGACGCCCGCGTGGATGTGTTTTACATACTTTGTAACGAGGGGAGGAGTGGGACGCGATGGCTGATACGCTCTTTGACAAATGGCTCGACGTTTTATTAGACAAAGTTTTTAAGATACTCCCTGGCGAGAACGTGTGGTTGCACTAAATAAAGATAAGCCGCGCGCTTCTTCCTGGGGCGCGGAAAGAAATTATGTCGACATTTTTCTTTCTTGCATTCCGATACTGAAAGAAGTTACCGAGTGACGTCGTTTCCCTAGATACCTTACCAACAAAAATAAACAACACTCTTCCACGATTTTCCACGCTGGGAAAAATATAATGAATATGTTATCATTTTTTATCTTACGTGACCAAACGTGCACTCATGATTCCTATTTTTTTTATTTTCAATGAAATTTCGTAAAATCAATTGATATTCTTTAAAATTACTCAAAATCCTATGAAATCTCGTTAAATACTTAAAAAAATTCCCGAAAATTCGAATGTGTATGTTTTTTTTAGAATAGGATCACACTTTGCATTATTTAATCACAGTAAAAAGTAGAGTTTTAAATAGATCCACTTTTGGGTTCCAATGGAGATGCAACAAACCAGAACTCCTACGGTGTGAAATTCACTCACTTTCGAAAATGGGTCCAAAGGAACCAAATTATTTGACACAAAACAAAAACAAATGAAAGAGCCTTTACGGATAACTTCATGTCATCAAAGGAACCACTTTTAGTAGTTCTTTACTTCTGATTAACAAGATATTGCCTATTACCTAGTTGAATTTCTTACAAGGGTTTAACAAAATATTTAATTTTACCAGTTTTACGTACTTTTATAATTTTAGTGAAAATCATTTTTCGACAATAACTTCTCAAATAATCAAAATTTAAAGCTGATGTAAGGAAAATGGAAATTCCTTTCATCGAGACGAATCGATTGACATGATTAATGCATTTCATTAAAAAATAAGGATGTTATGGTTGATTGTATTTTCAAAAATTAATTTTTCAACTATAACTTTTCAAATAATCAAAATTTTGAGCTGACGTAAGGAAAATAAATATTCTTTGTGTCGAGATGAATCGATTGACCTATATGATTAATGCATTTCATTGAGAAATAAGAAAGTTATGGTTAATTGTATTTTTCAAAAATTAATTTTTCAACTATAATTTCTCAAATAATAAAAATTTAAAGCTGATGCAAGGAAAATAAACTTTTTTTGTGTTGACACGAATCAGGTGACCTAATATTAATAAATTTGATTAACTAATTAATGCTTCCTCTATGAAGAAGCAAATCATATTTGCTTCCAGGAAGCAAAGTGCTTATTGAATGAGCACAAAAGTTGATACAAATTTACAGATAGTTTAACTTGTACGGCAAGATATATAAACAGGGAAGAATTTTCGGGCTCGAGTGGTCTTGAGTGGAATTCTCTATCCTTTTAGAAAATCACGCACAACATCATCATTTGTATCTCTCGTGCAGCTTGTGTCTATCAATCGTCTGACGCGATGTATGTGCACGTCACTTGTGCATTCAGGCACTGATCGAACGCCTTGACGCGTAGGCGCGTACTCAGGGATAGCAAACGCGCATAATACATATAAGTAGTTACAGGCAGCGGGGTTCTTTGGTATTAAATTTATTTTTAAGTAACCCTTCACATTGCGCTAATGTGTTTCTTTCAAGCCGCCATTCAGAGGGTCGACGTTTCAATTCGACCTATTCAGCGACCTCTTGCACCCTTTGCAGAAACACTCGACCGATCCATCTAATCTCAGGAAGAAATACTCGCGCTCCCGCAAACCTTCACGATCTCAATCGCAGAACGGGTGACTGGCACTTTTCTAATCGCCCCCACCCGATAAATCGCTCATCCGAAAACCAAAGCGTTCCATTTATTTTGTATCTAACAATTTTTTTCAATGGAAGTTACTATTGATGAAGTTTTCGCTATGTATATCGCTTCTACGTATGGTTAATGCTATAGCGGAATTGTTGCGAGTCACCTGATCATTATCGGTTAAGAAAAATGTGAGGGAGGAACTATTTCGTCAAGTAAGATAACTCAAATTGTAGGGTTGAATTGAAAATTTCTTTTTTGACGGGTAATATATTTTCCAAGCTTTTTATAGGGGATCATGTAAATTTAAATAAAATTTAACATTCCTGAAATTTAGTATCATGGAAATTTAAAGTTCCCGAAGTTTGAAATTCCCAAAGAACCAAAAAAGTGAAATTTTAAAAAATTTTAAGGGGTTAAAATTAAATCAGTGAAAGATGACAGATTTTCAGTGACTCTCTTTTCAAGATTTCATTCAATAAAAATCCACTGAGTATCAGTGAAAAGCGACTGAAATTAGTTTAGATATTAAGGGTTTTTTTTTAGGGATTTTGAGGTATTTTAAAGTTTGTCGGGGAATTTAGAAAATTTACAAAAATTTTGAGGAATTTTAAAAGATTTCATGGAATTTATGGGATTTAAAAGGTTCTCCTGGAATATTATGGACATTGGTGTAAAATTTTAATTTTATTTTCTAAATATCAAATTTTTATTTCCTTTATGTAATTTTATTAATAAAAGAAAAAATAGTTTTCAAATTAATATTCTTTATGAGTAATATAACTTAATATAAAACACTTTGTAGTTTCTTCGTGTCCGCTTGCGTACATGTAATGGTTTAAGGCTATTCGTTCGATCACCGAAGTTAAGCAGAGCTTGGCTAGGTCATGCTCGGATGGATGCCATCGTACAGGTTGATGTGTGCTTTCGAAATTTTAAGGCACTCTCCCACAAATAATACAATAATATTATATATTTCCGCGATGTCTTCTGCGGTGATGACTTTTTTCAGTCCTGTTTTCAAACACGCACTTTTACAACTCTTTTTTTCCCATCTCTTTTAATAATATTACTCTAATAATGTATTTCATAATTTTTACTAAAGGACATTCAATTTTGGAAAAACAAGTCCTTATATAAAAATACCTATTGTAAGTATTTTAAAGGATTTTGATGAATTTTAAGGGATTTAGAGATTGTCCTGAAATTGCAAGGAATTTGTCAAGTGTTTCGTTACAAAATCTATAAATGTGAGGGTAAAGTGGAATGCAAAAGGGATGAAACGAAATAAAAGCCATCGACTGAAAGCCACTCTGCATTCGACATCATAATGCAACGTGTATCGGGGCACGTGGTGACGACCCCCAACTCTTCGACTTCGGACTTTCGCCGACAAAGCACGTGGGGATGTGGATGCTTGTCGACCCTCGGGAGGCAACCAACCCTCGGATCGCTAAATATTTCATTTCGTATCCCTCTAAACGTTTAATTTTGGTTCAGGTGTGCCACATCCCTCATATAGGTAAAGGAGAGTGAAGAGTGAAGAGAAAATACACATAAACGCTATTTGTACATGTAAATCGAGTAAGGGGAGGGAAAGTTCAGAACATTACATTGAAAAAATCGAGGTAGGGTTACGTGGCTGTTCAATGTGACAAAAATTGATTTCTTTCGCTCGAAGGTATTTTTAATTTGCGCCGGATGAAATTTAATAAGTTGATCCAAATCCAAAGGATTTACTTTTAAATTGATTGTATCAAATATATGAAAATAATGAAAATGTCAAATGAAAATTTTAAAAAATTTATCTTCATTCGCCCCAATGGGGAAGATTTAAGAAGAGTAAGTGCAAGAGGAAGAAGTATCAGATTCGAATTTAAAGATTTAAGGATCCCGAATCGAATAAGCTTTCTCTTTGAATTTGTTCTTGGCTCGCTTATCTCGCTGCTTATGCGCTTATTTCGACCTCCCTTTTGTCAAACCTGATTAGGCCGTTCCCCCGAAATATGTACGACGACAGTATCACCAAAAGAGTCAATAGAAGAAGCCCCCAGGTAATTTCTGGTGATTCTTGGGGCATGAAATCTATACAGAGGGTGAATTCCTAATATATTAACGATTCAAGATATATTTGAACTTCCTTTCTGTTTGAAAAACTGTTACTCGCATGCTACTTTTCCAAGATTTATAATCTTGCTTAATATGGTATCCGATATTAGCATGGCAGCTTCGCCTGAGTCGTTTCTTCGCAATCATCTTGTGTACGATTTTTTATCCCTTCTTAAAGGGATAAAAATTGAGAAACTCAATTTTGTTTGGATGACGTGCAGAATGAAGAAACTGACTTGAAGGGAAGCATGTTGCTTTATTTCTCTCTTTTCGTTCTGAATTAATAGGAAATAATAATAATAATCATAATTAGTAGGAAACCTAATACTTAAAAAAAATATTCTTGGAAACTGAATTACACTTCATACTATCCGAAGAAACTGTAATATATTAAGGTCTTGAAACTCTCTTGAGTGCTCGCACCTGAAGACGCTGTTTGAACTTGGTTGCTTTTCCTCAGTAATCGAAATTAATAGTTCTGAAGAGTCAATGAGAGTCGAAATAGCAGGAAGGAGATCGGCAAGTTCGTGCCTGAAATATTAAATTCAGGCAGAATCCGTAACTTTTCAGCGGAGTATTATGGAACGCTATCGGGATGATGTAGTACCGAAGTTGGAAGGCTCTTTTCCAACCACCCCCGCCTCATCCTTAACTTGCTTCTTCCACCTCTCTCGTTTTCTCCCACTTGCTTTCTATCTTTCTCTATCTCTCTTTTGACATTGCTTCCAGGGTAGCAATCTTTTATTATTAGCGCAGGCTTTACCAGACAATGAAACGAAAGGAACGGAATATGATATTGTAGTACAGCGGCCGGGCGGAAAGGGAAGCTATTGTCGGTCTCTTTGAATTTTAAAGTCAACGATCGATACGACTCAGGGGATGCGCCTTTAGCCATACGTCCCCCCTTTGCCTCACCCTCACACTGTTTATTTGGGACTCCGAATACGTGATCCCGTGTGAGACCAAGGCACGTTTCCTTCTCGGTAATTTCAATGCGGATTTCATCTCCGAAATCCGTACTCATTCTCATTTTCAAGGATCAGGAGTAAGAACTTCTCTGAGCTTGGCTCATTTGAAAAATATTTTAATCAAAATTTTAGAGCCAGCAGGTACTTTGATCCACGCGCTTTTGCGCGAGAATAATTTCTTGTTTTTATACTCCTTTTGCTAAAAAGATTTTAGCGGATTCTGAAAAATTTAAAATCGAAAGATATTAAAATTTTTTAAGGTATTTCAAAAGTATGCCAAGTATTTCAAAGTATTTCTCTAAGTTATAAGAGGTTCGTTTCAAACCACTTGTGAATATAAATATTTTTGATATTAGCTCAGAATTCCTTCTTTCTGTGTATATAATATATTTTATGATCTACTAATTACACAAAAAATAAGTTAATCATAGTTCTTTTAAAATAAACTAGCAACTAAAACCTAAAAAGATTCAGAGGATTTTAAACAATTAAAATTATTTTATTATTTATATATATATTAAAATACTTTGAAATACTATGAAATTTTTTAATATATTCTAAAATTTCAATAAATCTCGTAGATTTCCTGTTTTTTGTCTTAATATCATCAGTTTGACTGCAATCGTTTTGATAGAAAATATTCAGAAGATAGTTTTCACATTCGTCAGATTCACACAATTCGCGCAAATTTACAAAAACCAACCACAGGGTAATTTTAACGTTTTATAAACACAACAAATTTTAAAATCACGTAAAATTCATCAAAATTCCTTAAAATTTCACGTTAAACTTTAAAATCATGTGGAATTCGTGAAAATCCTTTAAACATTTTTTCAAAACTTCTAAAATTCATTTTTTCATTAATTCATTTATAATCCTTAATAAAATTTCACATCAAAACAAGATGTTTGCAGCAACAAAAGTCCATTCAGAAAAGTCACATAATCATCAGATTCATCAGTTATCTTCAGTTAAAAAAAATGATTCAAGCCTCACATCATAAAAACTGTTTCGAGGAATGCAAAGTTGCTTATTCTGTTAACTCAGTTATCGCCTCTGAATTAATTGGGTCAAGCGAAGTTTAGCTGTCAATGGATCCTCTTTCCATCTGTCCATCCCGGCAGAAGTGGATTTGGAATCGAGAGTGGACAGCGTCCCTCCGTAATCGCTTTCCGTATAAACGCGAGTGCCGGAGGGTTGAATTCCTACTCGGTATTTCCCTTCCTCCACTCAAAACGGAATGGAGCTTGTCACCAAATTGTCGACTCTAATGATAAATTACGCCCTCGGCACGGGACGCCTCGTGTGAAAGCCGGCGGGAGAATCAAATTGCAATTTGTTATTTGTAATTCCGAGTGTCGTTTAATATACTCTCGCGATCCTATCCACCCCTTCTCAAATTGAGAAAGGGAGAAGGGTTAGATGCTAACCGAAGGTTGATGAGAACGTAGAAGGTATGATGAGCAAAGGGTTGATAATATTATATATCGAAATAAAGCTCTATGTGTCTGGAATTCATTACATTTAAATTATTTCGCAACTAATTTAACTTCGAATAGAATTTTAGATCAAATGATAAAGATATAAAACTTGCAATTTCTTCAAGTTACTTTCAAGCTCGCTTTCAAGTTTAGTTTAAACATATTGTATTTTCTACTTGACTGAGTTTTGTTTCCACTCGCATTCCTCGAACTTGGAAGAATTCAGTGTTATCGATTGGAAAACTTCACCATGGACGCATATAAATAATTCCATTCCGATTTACCCCTTTTCACTTCTTGGCCCCGGGGGCGCGCAATTCAACCAGGATGGAGATGTGGGAGTTGCGTTCTGGGTTGAGCGATAAGTCTCGGTCCGTTCGATCTCACCCCCGCCCCCGCTTTGCTATTCTCGAACGCCTCGATGCTCAGCCGCCAGGCAAAACGCAAATAAACTCGCGAACTCCCTTCTCGGTCACCTCTCCACTTTCAAGCGACTACTCCTGAGTGTAGATCGAAGAAAAATATGCTCACTGGGTCGAGCTGCAATTTTACGCTCAGAGCTGACTTGGTGCGATAATAAAAGTGCAGATTTCATGAAAATCATGTCGAATGGTATTTAATTTATGAATTTCATGGAAAAAGTGTATGGGATGGTAAAAATTTTAGAGGAAGAATACGAACATCCACCAGATGGGATTTCGCGATTTTGCTGCTTTTATAAAAGCAGCAGCGTTTTTATTCCCGTGGAATAAAAGCGCAAGGCGATGTGAGGAGGAAGAGATCTGGGCAGAAAAGGTTACGCGTGCATGCGTGGAAAAATACACGCGTAAAAAGCTCCTTATCGGGTTTGCGCAAGAATAGGATTCGACGACGCTTCCGAAAGCCATAACCGAAACGGTAACTGCCACCCTCTGACTGATCGAACTTATTCTTTTCCTTAGCATTGCACGATCATCCTCGTGCTCCCCTTTTTGTGATCGGGAGATCGACGAGTTCCCCGATAATATTTGGCGACGTGGAGGACAGGGAATCGGAGTGCTATTTTTCTGGAAAATTGAATAGTCAAAATTGAATATCTAACCTGTGCCATATCCCTCAAACCTTTTGAAACGCCGTTATATTTCTTTGGGTGTCTCCAGTTACAACATTGCATTGAAAAGGGGATGCCGGGGGTCGATTATATGTATCTTCTCTGTCAATCTGGAGAGCGATTATGTGGAACTTTTCAGTTCCATTTTCTCTTTCACCTTTTGGTTTTCCACTTATTGATTTTCACTTTTTCCAAATATTACAAAAATGTCAATTTTGACGTTTTCAACGTCACCGAACAATTGGATGTGTGTGTGTGTGTGTCACGCTTTTAACGATCCTGCTAATATTGTAAAACATCATCAATAATTGATGATTATTAGGCGAAGAAGATTATTAACAAGAAGATTATTAAGATTATTAACAAAATTATTAACAAAAAGATTATTAGAACGAGAAAGAAAAAACAATGATACCTCTTAAAACAGGAATCCGCTCAAAAATATAGAAGGGGTGATTTCAACCCCTAAATGTGAACGATTGCCCAAATTTCTTTTTTTTTATAGTGTGGGATCCTCTTCACCTGCAAAGTAACAAAAAAATTTTCAGGAATTGACAGCCCCTCGATTTTCCCTTGAATTGAAGAAGTAAACCAAAAAAATCTGAAAATCGCATCAAAATACTGCCGTAAAAGGCATAAAAATCCACGAGGGAATATGAAGTCGATCTCTCGAGAGGGTTGAAAGTCCCGTAGAAGTGACTCCATTCCAACCGCGATAAGCCGCCCCACCTCGCGATCCGTAGCGTCCCCGTAACGACCATCGATAGCCCTTAATCGAATCATTCGACGGACCCGCCACAATGCTGGAAAGTGATTTTTATTTTCGCCTGATTCTGATTTATCCTCGCATTGCGAATATGGGGAGACGATGGGAAAAACACGCACATGCCGCCTGGTGTCACTCACACAAAAATTTTTTTAAGCGAATGCGAGACCACGAGTATTGCAACCAGTGGTCTGACTTCCATATGGGTGTGTTAAATTGTCCCCTTGTGTGGGTGTGGAGGGGTCGCTTCGGTTATCTTTCCGCTACGCGTTGGCAGGCATATGCCGTGCCGGTTCTGGAACGGGGGTTTCAAGGGAGATTTGAGGACGGGGGAGAGGTCAGGAGGGGAGGTCATAATTTTCAGATTTATGTACAAATGTTTCTTCGGCCGCATTGCGCTTAGGGAAGATGCCTATCGTAAAGTTTCGCTGAATTGAAAAATGCTTTTCCACTCTTCGAGTTGAAGGGCGGCAGCGGCTTCTTTCGTTTATTCGGATAGGGATAAAATAAGGGCGAGGGGGAAGATATACCCTTGCTCATATTACTACCCCACTTGCCCACCCCCGCGATCTATTATTATCTCGTGCAATATCACTGGCCTTATGTCTGCACTCCGAGAACTCTGCATCCACGCCATTTCGTACGTGTTTCATAATTCAAACCCTTTCTAGGCGACCCTGCTGGTATCTCCCTTTACCGTCAACCGGCATGTATACAGATATATATCTGCAAAGCGTTAACTTTACGTTACTACTTTACTACCACGCTGCGCGACACACGAGTCAACCAGGCGCTCGAGTTGAAATTTTGCACTTTTTCAAGGGAGGGTTTTTTTTTTATGGGGAAAAGTGGAAAATTTTGAGTTTTTTTATGACTTCAAGTCAGTCAAAAGCCAATCATTCTTTTAATCTGTAGCAGCGGAATTTCGCTGATTCAAATTTAAAGAGAAGGTTTGAAATATAATGTATGCGAGATTTTAGGAACACTTGGTTATAGCGCTTTTTTTAGGGAGGATTTTAAGAGATTTTAATAATATTTTGCGGATATTTGATACTTTATCATAAGAGTAATTTAATTTCGATAACAATAATAAATATTTTTCACTAAAACTAGGCTATTTACCTCTGTCTGCATGAAATAGAGGTAAATGGCCTAGTTTTAGCAAAACATACTTATTATTGTAAGAGTAAAGTTGGGGAAATTAAATTTACTATTATGGTAATTACCACATGCACTTAAGGAGTTTTATAGAGACTAAATGATTTTTAAGGGTTTTAAATGATTTTAAGAGAATTTAGGAATTTCGGATTTAAAGTAGTTTTAAAGAGATTTTAAAAGATTGCAAACGAGATCCTTTTTTTTTTTGCAAATTTAAGAACCTTTTTAGTAATATTATAAGTCTATTAGAGGTAAAATTATATTTTATATTATGTGGAATTCTTTTGTCCGGTTGGACATATGAAATGGTTTAACCGTTCTCATTCGATCAAGTGAGTTAAGCAGTTTAAGAATTAAGAATTACTTAAGAATTACTTACAATTCTTTGAAATGACCTAAAACCTTTTAAAATCCCTTGAAAATCTGTAAAATCCCTTAAAATAACTTAAAATATCTAACAATCATTCAACATAACTTAAACACAGCTTGAAATCTCTTAAAATTCTTTTAAAACATTTTTACATTCTCTTAAAATCTTAAAATTATTTTAATACCCTTAAAATCACTTAAAATTATTTTAAGTCTTTTAAAATTCTACAAAAAACTTAATAATGACTTAAAATCTCTTGAAATCCTTGGTAATGCCTTAAAATTTTTTAGAATTATTTAAAATTCTTAAAAATCACTTAAAATCCTTTAAAGGCCCTTGAAAATCTGTAAAAATCACTTTAAATCTCTTAAATTCTTTTGAAACTCCTCAAAATCTCTTAAAATCACTAAAAATAATTTCAAATCACTTCAAGTAACTACAGAAATTTCAGAAGAATTCAATAACTTGAAGAGATTTCAAGTAAGTCTGACTGAATTCAGTTGAATTCACTTAAATTCTCTTCAATCTCCTGAAATATCTGAAGTCATTTGAATTCATATGAAGTCACATTCGAATTCACACGTACATAAATGAATTCACATGAAATAGGGCAACTTTTAAAAAAAATTATCTGCTAGTAGAATCTGCAAGGCTATTTTCTCACCTTAGAGAATATTTAACTCTTTAACTTGAAAATACACAAAACATGATCCCCTAAACATCCACCCCATAGAGATAAATACCCTTTAAGCGTATGAATGTTTGACTACATCGAGATTAGAACACTACTATTCGAGTCGTTTGCTTAAACGGACCGTTATCTCGCTGCCTAATCAGCATTGTCTCCTTGCAGCTTGGATCCGGGGAGTCTGATTTCTTGATTCCATTCGTCCCCGTGGAAAACAATTTCGTTCAATCAACATTTCTAGGCGAATCTTCGTCGTCTAATTAAACCGCTGTCCTTCTTGGACATAAACTCAGGTTATCTCAGGGCTCGTATCTTCGCAAGATTAATCCGACTGTGTATCCTAAGTATTTTCACCAGTATATATGGCACGCCTAGAACTCTTAGGGAGTCTCATTTCCTGTCTGCGGGGGTCCCGCAGGGGATACATAATTAGCTGGTTCGCTTGTTTTCTGGAGGCGGGGAGGAGGCAACAGAAGTCAGGGGTGGAGTTTCCTTGGAGTTGGCTCGCTGGTACCTCGACTTGGATGTTGCTTATTGATTCATCAAAATTATCACGAGGAAGTGGAAAGGAGGAATTATCAGAAGAAAGCGGAAAGGTTCAGGGGAAAGTCTCCTGTGATTTGTCTCATTACCATCTCTCTCTACTCATTCCCTTTCCTAATTCCATTCAGTGAGTTTCGGATCTTCATAATACAGAGTTAATGTCAGATTTAGTTTTTACATCTCCCATTTCTTTTCTCAACTCTGGAAGGAATTACAAAGGTCGAAGGAATTACAAACAGATCTTGATTCCATCTTTCGCACTTTGTCCATCAAAAAATTCATTAATTCGAGACTTCTAGTTTATATTAGATCATTATTAGATGATCTCTGATTAGATCAATTTTCTAGAGATAGGATAGATCATTTCCATAGAAGAAAACTGACAGATGGGAATTTAAAATCACTAGCAGACGAACACATTATTTTGTTTATCTTTTTACAACTTGAAGTCATTCCAAAGTCAATCTGATTTGAAACTATAATGTTTGCGAGATTTTTGAGACATTTTTAGAGAGGAACCACTTTTTTAGAGAGGAATTTCAAGAAGTTTCTGAGAATCTTAAAGGAATTGGACGATTTTTAAGTGATTTTTACGAAATTCAAAAGATTTTTAGGATTTTAAATATTTTGGGATATTTCGTGAAATTTTGAAGGAATTCATGCAAATTTAAAAGACTTAAGAATTCTAAGGGATTTTATGGGATTCTAAATGTTTTGAAATTTTGTGGAATTTTAAGAGGTTTTTAGAAATTTAAAGAAAAGATTTCAACGAATTTAAGCGATTTCTAAGATATTCATGAAATTTTAAGGAATTTTAAGAGGGCAAACAAACGCGCATATTTTGTTTTTCTTCCTACAACTTCAAATCATTCAAAAGCCAATCATGTTTGCAACAAGAATGTATGCGAGATTTTTGAGACATTTCGTGACACCACTTTTTTAAGATAGGACTATTAAATGTTTGTACAACATGGCCAGTGAAGGGCAAATATTTGCTAATTTGTTGAAGCGTGAAAGGGCCGAAGAAATTGAGAGTGGTGACAGGACAATCGTCGAGTTTAAACAGATTAGTAGGAATGGTAGCTCTGGTAATTGTAGAATACAACAAAGACCACCTGCAGGCAAGAAGGTAAACCCGAGTGGTATTGCTCTGGCTCCCTGGAGATGTCTACTCTTCTTCCTCTCTCTTTCCTTCTCCCTTACTCCAGAACTCCTCCACTTTCTTGACTAATAGACCTTGGCAGCAGTCACGACACAATCGTACACAGACTACCGTTACTAACTTCATATAAATTCGAGAAGGTTGCTCTCGTCGTGCCTTCCATAACGAGTCGTGATAAATGATCCGAGGTGAGCGACGATTGAGATTAATTTCGCGTCCTCCTCCCGCGAATGTTCTACCGAGTCGTTCGTTTCATATCTCAAATCTGTTGGGGTCACATGCACAGAAGGGGAAAATATCAAATGGAGAGGGTACATTCTGATCCTGTGAAAGCTTCCTGAATCCTGGAACATTTGTTAGAACTTTTCAATAAGAAGAGAGGCTGGACAAAGTTTCTCTTTTCGCTACGTCCATTAAATTTAGACCGGAATTTAGAACGAGATTTAGAAATTGAGATGAAGTTTCAGACGTCTAGCTTGACGAATTTTTTGTATTTTATTTTTTTAGATTTACTGAATTAAGAATATCAAAAAGAAGTTCCCAAAATCATTTTATTTTATTTTCATTTACTAGCAGAAATTTAACTGACGTTTCTTGGGATTTTAAGGGATTTTAAAAGTATTTTAAGGGATTAGGGGTTGTGCATAAATTACGTTGAGAATTTTTTCGGATATTTACCCCTCCCCCCTGCGTTGACAAGCGTAGACGATGTACCCCCCCATTGAAAGTAATGTGAACTATTTTTTTAAATTTATTTTTAAAATGAAATTTATTGTTAACAAATTAATGTAGTAAAATTTTTAATTGAAGAATTTTCATAAAAGATATTAATTTCATTAATCAAAACAATTAAATTCTTTTAAAAAAAGAAAGACGGTGGAATTTAAAATATTTACATTACAATTTTTTTAAACATGAATTGTATTATAATATTTATTATTGAAATCAATATCTTTTATCTTTAAATTCATCATAATAAATTGAATATTTCACTAATGAATTTAACACGTTACTGTATTTAACCCCCCCCCCCTAGCGTTACTATCCGTATATTTGGACTGACCCCCCCCCTCCTCAAAAGGCTCAACGTAATTTATGCTCAACTCCTTACATGGGATTTTAAAAAGAGTTGTAAAGAATTTGAGGAATTTTAAGGGATAAAATGAATTGAAGTATTTAAAAAATTGTTAAAGAGTTCTAAGAGATTTTATTGACTTTTATAAATTTTTAAAACAGTTCAAAGATTTTTGAGACAGTTTTAACCATTTCACTAGATTTCAAGGGAATTTTAAGAATCTCACTTTCATGAGATTTTATGTGATTTAAGGGATTTCAAGCAGGGCCGGCGCAGCCCATTTTTTCCATGTATGGATTTACGATGGGGGGGGTAGACCGAAATTTTTTTCATTGCTTTTTCTTTATTTGAAAGAAAATATTTTCCTTCCTACAACATTTATAGATATAAATTCGTTTAATACATACTTCGAAACAAAAATCATTATCTTTCCAGACAGTTTTTCAATTTTCCAGACAATGGAAATTTTCATGTATGGAAATTACATACATGAAAATTTCCATGTATGGATTTATCCATGGCATCCATACTGTCTGCGCCGCCCCTGAAACCATGTTGTTGTCAGCCATCTAATTTAAATAGACTTTCTCCAGACACAGTAGAAAATGTCTGTAAGAGTCAGACATCGAATTAATATATAAAATAAAAATCCGGATAATTAGAATATATTTTTGCACAGTAAAAAACGTGTCTGAACAC
>CAJFCP010000074.1:1800344-1916225 GCA_904066005.1 Synergus itoensis | reverse complement strand
ATCGTGCCTTTTCTACTTATGCAACTTAACAGTTTTTCACTAATGGCACCAGTGAGCCCTTATTGTTAGTAGTAAAACCACGTTGTTGTCAGCCATCTAATTTAAATAGACTTTCCCCAGGCACAGTAGAAAAGGTCTGTAAGAGTCAGACATCGAATTAATATATGAAATAAAAATCCGGATAATTAGAATATAATTTTGCACAGTAAAAAACGTGACTGAACACATCGTGCCTTTTCTACTTATGCAACTTAACAGTTTTTCACTAATGGCACCAGTGAGCCCTTATTGTTAGTAGTAAAACCACGTTGTTGTCAGCCATCTAATTTAAATAGACTTTCCCCAGGCACAGTAGAAAAGGTCTGTAAGAGTCAGACATCGAATTAATATATAAAATAAAAATCCGGATAATTAGAATATAATTTTCACAGTAAAAAACGTGTCTGAACACATCGTGCCTTTTCTACTTATGCAACTTAACAGTTTTTCACTAATGGTACCAGTGAGCCCTTATTGTTAGTAGTAAAACGACGTTGTTGTCAGCCATCTAATTTAAATAGACTTTCCCCAGACACAGTAGAAAAGGTCTGTAAGAGCCAGACATCGAATTAATATATAAAATAAAAATCCGAATAATTAGAATATAATTTTGCACATTAAAAAACGTGTCTGAGCACACCCTTGAAATTCTACGGAATCTCTTAAAATCCCAGGTAACGCCTGGATTTCCCGGTAAATTTCTGGTATTTCTGGGTATTTCCGGGTAAATTAAATAAATACAAATTTAAGGTTTTTAAGACTTTGGAGAATTTGTATTGATATTTTTATTCCAATAAAAAAAATTCATCAGACTACACTGAGAAAACTGTTTAGTTTGGACAACAAAACTTTTTGTTGCTATAGAAGAAACAAAAATTTTTGGTTGTGCCAACTGAATTTTTGTTGAACCAACCAAAGTTTTTTTATTTCAATCAAAACCGAGATTTTGTTGATCTAAATGAATTTTCTTGGTCCAACAAAAGGTTTGTTGAAAGAAACCAGATTTGGTTGGCACAACCAAACAATTTTTGTTGCTTCTAAAGCAACAAAAAGTTTTTTTGTCCGAACCAAACAGTTTTCTCAGTAATAGACGACTGAAACTTCAACCAAATGATTTAGAATGAGATTCAGAACTTAGAGATTTTCCTTTCGGATAACAAAATCATTAACTTCTCTCAACCAGATGAGCATAGACGTTTACAATCGAAAAGTTACGAATTTAATTAAGTAATCAATGTTCGTTTCATGTTCGATGTTGGAGAAGATGGAAGCTGGGAAAGGAGATAGGTTTGGGATCGAGGAATTGGGAATTAATTCGCGAGTCAAGCGTCTTATTCGATTCGCCTTAGCGATGTCCGAGGAATGCCAGGCATTCGCTGATTGAATCCTCTCCCTGCCTCTTGAAGCACCGCACGCGTCGATTTGATAAATGTGTCGGGCTCGCGATATGTCGGATGATATTTCCAAGGATCTCGCGGGAATCGGTTAGAACCTTTGTGCGAAGCCGAATCACTCGCCTTTGCCTCTAATTCGATTTCGTCAATAATCAATCGCCAGGACCCTTTCCCAGCCTTATAGACAGCTAGGCAGACAATATTGTGTCTGAACATAATATTTTCTGTTAGTTAAATTAATTGATGCGAAGTGAATTTTCACGGTAAATACGTTTATTATCTTTACGTTTATTATTCTTACAAAGCTGATCGCGTATAAGTTTTTAAAGTATTCCATCTTGAAGTAGTCCATCTCAGATGACTGAGAATTAAACCAAAGAAGTCTGATGCTTTCAACAGCGTCTTTTCTCATCTTGGCTTTCCTCTCAACAATGAACTCATCTGGATTAAAAGATCCGTGTGGTTCTCTTCTTTCCGTGGTAACCGGATAGTCGCTCGTCCCCGGACGCCTCCTAATTATTCGCATAACGTCGACTAGCACTTGGCAAACGGGTGCGGAACTCTTGTTCATCGGGCAAAGGAAGAGGAGAGATCCTGAAGGATCGAGTCCTCTCGGCGACTCGTTATACGCGAGAAACAACCCCTTTTGCCTCGAATGTCAGCAACTCGAGGGTGGAATTTTCAATAGGAGTGTTGCTTGAAGTAGTAGCACCAGTAGTCGTCGTTCTTGTCGTCCTTGGGATCACGTTACGAAAACCCTCTTGTCCTGCTAGTCGTTCGTTATTTCGACTTTTCACAGCCACAATTTCACACCAACTCGACAAATCAATTTTTTTGTCTACACGAATTCGCGAAAACAAGTTTTAAAGGAGAAAAGTTATACTTCTAGTTGTGAAGAAATTTTTATGGGGCCCTGATGGGGTCTTGGTCAGTTTTCTCTAGGTCTAATGTTGTCCTAATATGGAAAACTGGAAAGGATTCCTTATGGATTCCTTTCCAGTTTTTGATATTCCTATTTTGAATCCCTTCCAAATTGATATTCAGAAGCCATTTCTGAACCGATTTGAACGATTTTTTTTTAATTAAAGGTTATCAAATTCCACACAAAACTGTTTATACAGTTTTTGAAAAATATTTATTTTCTTATTTAATAACTAGAATGAAAAAAAAAATTTTTTTAAGAGTACCGGGTTTTGAGAAATACTTGGATTCAATCCTAAATACCTAAAATTAATGAAGCAAATATCCAGGAACGTTTTCCAATAGCTTAGAAATTTTTTAAAAATTTATTTAATTTGTTATAAAAAAATAAGTGAGTGAAAATGGATTCATGGGGATTGGCAGTGATTCGTCAACTGATTCGTACTAAATATAAATAATTTAAAGACAAAAACCGAGACAAAAACCGTTTTTTAACTAAATTAATGATAGACAATAAATAATTTATTTTATAAACACATTTTATAAACAATTGACCATATTTATAATGAATTTATTTATATTGGCCGTATTTATAATAAAATACATAAATTTTTTTTACTAAATCGGCCAAAAATTATAGAGAAATGTCACTTATCAGATTTAATCATTCAAAAACAATTGATGATTTTTTAAACAAGTTTAATTAACAAATGCACTGTTTGGCTATTTTTAAAGGTAGAAACTTGGTTTTTTCAACGTAATGAAGTGTAAATGACTAATTTTTAAACCTTTAGAGAATCTTCATGAAAATCAATAATTTGAATTGTTAACAACAATTGTATAAACTTTTTATTACCTTAGGCATTTAGAAAAATGCGTTTCTATGATGTATTAGCAATTTGTTATTTACCAATGATTCTTTGCTATGAATCTTTAACAATTTATAAGTATTTAAACACAATTAATTAACAAATGCATTTTTCGGCTATTTATAAAAGTAAAAACTTGGGTTTTTTAACGTAACCAACTGTTTATAACTAACTTTTAATCTTTTTTTTAAAAAAAAACCTCGATCATTGACAATAATAATAATGGATCGTTATATTATATTAAACTAATATTAATAACAGAAAAGAAACATTTCTTTGAAAAAAATATTGTTTTGATTATTAACACAAAATAAAGTGTGTATTATTATTATTATGGATATCTAGTTATTATTATAATATTGTTGTTCAATATCAATTTTTTAATATTAAAAAGAAATGTTATATAGATTGTTCATGATGGAATTTGATATCTAGATTTTCAAATATCGTGGAATTATTATAAATCTAATATAAAAATGCAGTTATAAAATCTTACAAACATATAACAACATAAACATAATTTTATATAACACTGTTTGCCATCAGTTTATAATATATTAATTATAAAATCTCTTGATTAGGGCATAATGGTGAAAATTCTGCACGAGTAGTTGTGTTACTCACATTTCTAGTTTATACAATTTTTTTTTTCCTGTTCCGAGTAAAATGAAAAATTGCGATTCTCCTCTAATAAAAGGATATTCAAACTTTTTAAAATTATAAAACAGTGAAAACATTCTTTCTCAGTGAAAATGCTTATAGGTTTATGTAGTAGGCGATATTTACCGAACGTACAATGTATACATAATACTCGTGTTAGAACGACAGATTTTTTTTCAATGTCTGATATGTGTACGCGTACTTTACACATCATGTGAACCCTTGCACGTGTACCAGGGTATATATACATCGCTTATTGGAAAAGCTGCCGTGCGGTCGACGATCGGCGGCAGAATACCTTTACTGTACGGGGGCCTTTGTTCCAGCAAAATTACAATTGTTGTCGTCATTATCAATATACGCTATGCCGACGATGCTTTTGATTTCCAGGGGTTTACTCTATTGTATGATCAGCAGGAGAAGTTGGGGATCTGACGGAAATCGTTTCGAGGATTCTACCATTCCAGTAGACAAAGGAAATTTTTTAGTTTCGTAAAAACCACTACATTAATATTCTTACACACAAACCCTGTGATCCCCACTTTGAAATTATATTACACTAAATTCTAAGTCAGTATTTTCACTTTGTCTATTAAAAAGTCTCTCCCAGTGCAAAGACTTTAATAACATATGTATTCCTCTCTCTACTTGAAAGTTTTGTAATGCAGATATGTATTTGCAATCTTTCATGATCCCAATAAGAATAAAAGAGACGTAATCACCGAAAGAATAAAGTGTTATTTTGTAAAGGGAGAGAGTATTATATGGGTCCGTGCGATAATCACCATGTAGGAGAAGAAAAATCGAAGGCAACGATCTTCAACAATCGAACCTTTTCAAACATTATTCCGCCTTTTAATGAACTCCCGTGGTTCGAGTGCTCGTTTCCTCTCTGAGTAGGTGCTCCCTCCAGAGCCTCCCATTATCGAAACAAAATTAAATGCCAAACCAAAAACGGATAAAAAAATAAACTTGACTTATTTATTGTTTATGTAGATTTACTCAAATTAGTCTGATAATGTCCAAACGGTATTACGTATAAAAAATGTAACAAATAAATTAAATGATCAGTTCTGACGTACTAGTTAAAAAGACACTTATGTCTCAAAAACAAATTGATTTTATTAAATATCAAGTTTTTTGTGACTAAAAATTGGAGGGTGAAACCGTAATTCACTAAAAAGTTGTACTTGACTTAATTTAAGTTTTTTAAGCTTAACTTAAGCTAAGTCAGGGTAGCTGCATTCAGGGAAATCAGGAAAATATCAGAGAAGAAAATTTGTCAGCGAAAATAGAAATTGACATTTATGCTAACTATTTTATTTTTATCGTATTACATTACAGCTTTTATAGTATATAGTATATAGTTTTGAAAAATTTTAAAAGATTTTTATGTATTTTAAGGGATTTTAAAGTTTTTTGTTACATTATAAAGGATTTTAAGAGGCTTGTATGAATTTTAAAAGATTTTAAGGAATTTTATAGGATTTTAAATATTTTAGTGAAATTTTAAATAATTTAAAGATTTTTCTAGAAATTTCAAGAAATTTTAGCGAATTTTAATTCTAATTAATTTTAATTCGAACTTTTAATACTTTTTTGTCAAGAAAAGGATTTTGAAAGATTATATAAAATTTTCACGCATTCTTTTAGATTCTCTGGGTTTCTAATGATTCCAAAAGATTTTCAATAATTTAAAGGGATTTTAAGATGTTTCTAGGAATTTAAAGGGATTACAAGAGATTTTTATGATATGTATTTCGAAGATTTCGTAGAATTTTAAATTTGTCTGAAAGTCAGGGAAAAGTCTTTTAAATGTCATTAAAATTGAAAAATTGAATCTTGAAACCACCCTGTGTCTTTTTAATTAGTATTACGTCAGAACTTGAAAACATTAAAATTGTGTAAATCAAAGGGAGCAATTATATACTTATTACAATAAAAAAAAATGTTGGAGTTAATGTAGGCGAGGTTCATCCAGATTTGGAGTGCTCATTTATCCCCAGGTAGATCTCATTACTCTCTTGGCTTCGACTCGCGGCAATTGCCATATCGCGAATAGGTATAGGCTCTCTATCGGGACGTGCAGCACGTAGCTGGAGTCACTAATTATTCGCGTGTTGAGCCTAGACTCATGCGGAGAAGGCGTACAGGTAATGAAACCCGTAACGTATTAACACCGTGTAGTCTTACTCCTCATATCTATATATCTATATCTATATCTATCTATATATATATATACCATATATACATATATAAAGGGTGGGGAGGGGGGTTCATACATACGCAAATATGTACGCATGTACGTTTCTCACGAACGTGGATAGTGCGAGCGCCGCGACGCTCGGCGTAATATTCAACTAATTACAAATTTAATAACCTCCGGTTCGTTGCCGGTTATTGCAGCGCCGCGACGTCTAAGCGAACCGATTCTCTTCTCTTCGAGAGTCTTGTAGGGCCCGCCATGAGAGCAAAGAGAGCATCGAAGAGCAGGGCGAGAGAGAACGAGGAGGTGGAGGAGCAGAAGGTGGAGGGTTGGGTGCACAGGAAGGTTGGGAAAGAGAAACATAGGGACGGACCAAGATATTCATCGGTGGCCTTAATCGACTCGTATTACCAATTAAAATTTAATTATCGCTCCAAAATGAAGTTGTCGCGACAATCTGACGTACGATACTCTCGCGATTGGGACTCGACTTCAGAGAAATTGTCTAGGTACTTCCATCATATCCTAATCACCTCCATTTGCTCGTGGCTGACTTCTGAAGCTTAGCAAATTAGTTCCTGTTAGCTCTCTTTGATGTCTCTGTTAACGTAATGTCGAATATAGAAATGCACCTTTTTCGTTAGAGCATCTGTTTGTCAAAAACTTTTGATACAGCAAATTTTCAGAGTTTGTCATCTCATTAAAATCCTTAAAATACCTAAAAATTCAATGAAATTTTGTGAAATCCCTTAACTCCCCTTAAAGTTCCTTAAATTACTTAAAATTCCACAAAATGTTGCTAAATCCTTTGAAATTACTTAAATTGCAATGAAATATCGTAAAGTCCCTTAAAAGCTCATAAAATTAATGAAAAACCTATAAAATATCGTAAAATTCCTTAAAATTACATATAATCCCACAAAAGTCTTCAAACTCCTTAAAATTATTCAAAATCCCATGAAATCATACGATATATATATATATATATAAATCCAAAAACCAACCAAATTTTAAAAGTTTGTCAGGAATTTAATTGGTTTTGAGATTTCATGGAATTTTAAGTAATTATAAGGGATTTAACGACGTTTTTTGGGATTGTACGAAGAACTGTTTGGATTTTGGAAAATTTCAAACATTTAAAAGAATTTAAAACCCGATATCATACACAGCCCTTAAGAAACCCTTCAAGGGATTACGTTTACTTTTTACATCAAAAACGTGCTCGTATTTCTGAAAGAGTCCAAGATTAAATGAAAAGCAAGAACATGACGAGCCGAGGCAAAACTTTTAATCCCATATCTCGCTCTATTCCATAAAGAAGGGAGCTTTTTCAACATCGATGAACTTTTAAGCTGGAATCGTTAAGATTTTTGTCTTGATGTTGCGGTAGCACGCAGACTCGTGGTTCGTGGTTTACTCTAGGGGAGAGAAATGGTGAATAACCCCCCTACACCCTGAGGCAGGACAGGACACCCTAAGGCAAAACAGGAGAACCGATTTCCCCCTCCACTGAGAGAGTTTCACGCGTAAGTTTATCTCGCAAAATTCGAGGTCATCGCTCGTGGCAACAAGAGAGTTATCCAAAAGAAGGCGAAGGACTCAAATTAAAAAAGAGAAAGAATCCTTCAGAGGTGATTAGAATTTCATCCGAGTCCCTTCCTGCGCCTCTTTGTGACTCTCCTTCCCTTTTATTCGCAGATTATTCTCGTGGGTATACTTTTTCCACTTTTTGTGGTGGGTTGGGGCTCTTCGCACCTCGAATCGAACCGCGGACCATTAAGTAAGAAGTTAATATCATTAAACATAATATTGGGCGCATCTGGGAGCCACAGAGCACTTACCGTGGCCTCTCATTTCCCCCTCTCGACTTTCGTAACCATTCCGCGTCGCACCACGTTCTCCCACCCCTTATTTAGCCACCCACCCTCTCTCTCCCTCTTTTCCCTTCTCGCGCTTTAATTTTTTAATGAGAAAATGCTTTCAAAGAGCCGGAGAGAAATACAGTGTCTACGAGCGATAAGTTACGGTCGCGTTAAAGAGAATGGAAGCTTCCACCTCTTCTGTACTTCTCTCGTTTCCTCTCCTCGGGGAAAATGGCCACCGCAAGATGTCACGTCCCATTATCCCGGGACGTAACGCTATTCGGAATCACTACTTCGCTTCTGACATTTATCTGTTTTATTTCATTTTTTTCCAAGGACAAATCCTTATTTTAAATAAAATGAGATGTTTAAAATAAGATGTTGTGTAGACTCTGTATCCTTGACGAATCTAGGTGCAAATGCCAATTGCTTCTTGGGAAAAAAAATTAATTGCGTCGGGGCAGTCCTAGTCGAGTCACAAATCATCAGTTTGCGAAAGAAACGTTTTACATGACAAGTAGCTAAGTTTCTTTGAGAATTGTAATTGAGACGATGGCATTCTTTTATATTCTCGTTTTCTCATTCGACTTTACCTTAGACACTTTTCCTCGTTTTACAGAAGTGAAGGATTATATATGGGCCATTCCATACAAAATTTACAACCAAAAATTTTTTTCGCGCGAAATATTTTTTTTTTTTTTGCGTTTTTTGATCGAAAATATTGTACACGTATTTTTTTATTTCGACATGATATTTAAAATTTCTGAGTTGTGAATTTTCAAACTTTTAACGCTCGAAAAATGTACCTCTAAACACTTAGAAAAAAGTTTGTTTGAATCAAACAAATTTTGTTTAATTCAAAAATATTTTTTCTTTGACCCTATAACAATGATACGTTTGTTTGATTTAAACAAACTTTTTTCTGAGTGAATATTTACGTATACGAAAAAAAGTATTCTATTAAAAAATGGCTGCAGTAAAATTTAGGATTTTCTCTCGGCTTTTCAATAAGAATTACAAGAAATTCATTCGACTAATTGTTTATAAAAATATGGCCTATTTTTATTAACAAATCATTTTTCTTAAACTTTAGGACTAATTTTTTTTCTTTTTTTTTTTATTGAAAAACGTACTTCAGACACTTTAGTCACTACTCCCAAAATTTGGGAATGGACCGTTGAAAATTGTGTTTGTAATAAATTTTTGAACTTTAGCTTCAATCCAGAGATAATTTCTATTTATGTGCAAGATATAATACAAATGTACAAATATTCTTATGCAGGTCTTCCTATATTATTAAACACCTTAGATTCAACAATTAATATATCTAAAGACCATATATTATTGAAATATAAAATGTCTACGTGCTGTGCCTAGAAATTGCTGATCAAATGCAAGCTTTCACCAAAATTGTTTTTTATCAAAGCCGACAATGGAGACGTAGCAATTCTAGGTTGTTTTTATTGAACCTGAGTCATTTGATATTTCAATCGACGCCTTGGCTGAACAAAGAAACAGTCAAGAATGATGCGCATAATAATAGCGAGAGGAACAAATGAATCGTCGCGGAAACCGTTACTTATCAACCTACACGATTTGCGGGACTCAGTCGATAGAATAATTATTTAATTAATACCTTGAGCGAAACCACCTTCGCTCGGCAAATTTAACTTCTCTGTATTAATGTCTTGTCTTTTTCAACCCTTTGTTGCAGGCTGAAGGACGAGAGAAGTGAAGCGGAGAGGGCATTAGCGTTAGATTGTAAACCACGGGATCCTAGTTCGCACAATGGTAAGTTCATATTGTAAAAAATAAAAACTCTCGATTGAAATTCCTTGAAATCAATTAAAATTCCTTTAACTCTTTTGATAATCTTTAAAATCTTTAATGATTTGTTTGCGTAATTTAAACCAATTTCACATTGAAAGAATTTTAAAATGTTTTGAGGGATTTCAATATTATGCAAAATATAAATCAGAATTTTTAAGTTTTGAATTATAAAAAATTGTTATTCCTTGTTTAATTTCATGAATCTCAATAATTTTTATAAAATGCCTTAAAATCCTTTTAATATTCCTTGATTTTTCTTTAAAATATCACAAATTTTCACAAAATATCGTTATATTTATTAAAATTACTTCAAATTCCGTAAAATTCCTTAAATCCCTTGAAAGTCTTTAAAACTCCTTAAAATTATTTAAAATCCAATGAAATACGTTAAAATTTCTGAGATTGCCAATAAATTTTTTAAAATCCTTTTAAATTTCTTAACGTTATTTAAAATCCCATAAACTTTCATTAAAATCCTTAAATTCCTGAAAAACCAATGCGTGAAATCTCTTGCATCCCCTAAAAGTTCCTAAAATTACTTAAAATACAATGAAATATCGTAAAATTCCTTAACATTACTTAAAATCCCACAAAGTACCGTCAAATTCTTTTAAATTATTTAAAATCCAATGATATAATTTAAAATTTCTGACAATCCCAAACCCTTTTAACTTTCTTAACATTATTCAAAATCCCGTAAAGTCTCATTAAAACACTTAAAATACCTAAAAATCCGATGAAATTTTGTGAAATCCCTTCCATCCCCTAAAAGTTCCTAAAATTACTTAAAATCCCATGAAATCATACGATATATATAAAAAAATCCCAAAACCAACCGTCGTATTCCTCAAAAGTGGCTAAAAAGCCTCAGAATATATCTTTTTTCTTTACAAAGAACAAAAGAAAAAAAATTGGAACTATTTTGATATTGAAGAACGGTCCGATTGCATTGGGATTAGAAGGTAACGAGAGAGCCTTAATCGTTCGAGTTCGATGGATCGATCGATCGTGGACCGAAAACTTGAAAACCAAACGAGGCAGAATAAGTTGGTATCGCGCGACGACGAACCTTCGTTTTAATATTCTTCTTTCTTTCTTTCTTTTCGACTGAGTTCATATCTTTTATTTCTAGTTTAGTTACAGATGGACCGGGATCTCGAGCATTTAGAGGCCCACAGATTAAATCCGATATCGGGTTTCACCGCTTTTTTCACTGATTCCCAGTAATATTTTAATCCCTGATCGAATCCTTTATCGTCCACTTTAATACGAGTTTTACTTCATTTTATCTTTTCACTTTTCTGTTTCATTGAAACTTTTATTCACTTTTATTGCAAATTTGATTTAAATTAATTAAATTAGAGATCATTTCTTATTTTAATTACAGATACTTTTCATAATTAAAGAGATTAATTATAAAAATTGTAAAATTATTTTTGAATTACTGTTTAGATTGATAAGTTAATGAATTCTTTAATAAGTATTTACTATTTCCTTTAGTAGAAGTATTACTAATTCATTTAGTAACGTGCTACCAATTTATTTAATTCGTCCTTGTTATTAATTGAATTACTAACTTTTTACTAATTTATAGTAAACGACTTTGTACTATTAGATTTCCAATATAAAAAAGTATTCTATTTATTAATGTATTTTCACTCTTCTGTCGTTTTAAAAAAATCTTTTTATTTAAAAAATCTTACTTTGTAGCTAAAAATTGACTGAAGAACCATATTGTGATCCCCATTATCGCTAGTAAATGTATTTAATAATTTTACATAAGTTATTTGATTCAATGCGATTCTGAGATTATAACCCCAAAAATCTCATCCCCTATATTCCAAGCAGGCAAACATGCGTCATTCGGTCAGTTCCGATTGTACCGCTGGTTAAACAAAATCTATCCACGTCAGGATTAAAATGCTGGGACATCAAATTCGCGAGGGAAAATAGAAGGCAGGAAGGTGAATTGGGAATATGTAAGAGAGATCTGGAAAGTGGATAGGATGGTTGTCGTGTTCGCATCTAAATAGAGATGCGTTGAGGGTAAATAAGATCCATCAAGTTGTCAGCAGGAAAGTCTAATACTTGTGTGTTTCGCGATGGAATACGTGAATCAGTCCATTTCCAAGAGGGGAGTCAAGCGGTCACTAAAAATCTTTACTTATCCGTAAAGGTCTCATCGATATTAGATGAAATAATATGGAAATTAAATTACAAATAAAAATGTCATAAAAGTTTAATTTTAGATTTTTATTTTAATTTATTTTAATTTTATTTAACTTTATTAATTTTATTTTATTTTATTAATATTTTTTCTTCTTTTTTAGGATCTTCCAATGGCCACAGTCCAGTTTTGAACTTGTCTAAAACTGCAGGAAGTGGCAGTGTAGGCGAACACTCTGGAAGTGAAGCTGGAGCGTCGCATCGGTCCCACGATGACGAAGAAGAAGATGATAATTTGTCAGAGGACCTCGAAGACGAAAACGACAAGGACGAAGGTCAGTATTTAATTTGAGATAGAAACGTTGATAGTTTTTGTCTTATTAGACAATTAGTAAATAATTATTAGTAAATAAAGAAGCCTATAACTTTTAATAATAATGCCTTTGAATCTTGACTCCACATGTGGAGTAATACTGCAGTATTACTAAAACGAATGTTGAATCCAAAAAATGGTTTAAATCGTCTACAAGAGGTGACTGACAGATCTGATGGTTTACACGCTTCAGAGAGTACGTTCAGATGGAAAATAATTATATCGGTTTGAGTGGACACGCCACATCTTGAAGATGAGTTCTTTGAGGCGACTGGTGGGCCTGACCCTCTCATCGATCATTTCTAGAGAGAAGCAACCTTCTGGGATTCGTCTTCTCTCGCTCTTTGAGAAACGTGCTCTCAGCGGTTGTCATAGGCGAAATTATAAACAGAAATTATGCCATTCAATTGAAGAATCCTCCAGAAACTTAATTTTTAATCTGCAGAATGGAAAATGAGAAAAGAAAAATAATGGAACTTACAACCGGAAGAGAAACTAGAAAGTATATATTATATATTTAGTGAATGGGGCTTTTGGTTCGATTCCAGATTTTTTTTCTTTTCCAAAAAAATAATTTTGACCAATTTAAATTTCTGTGATGATTAAATTAGAGTCCTGTAATAATTTTTTAAGTGGTACTGGTCTTCAATTAACTTTAGATTAATTGTTTCTTATATGAATTTACATAATATAGCTTCCGTGCTAAATCTCCTATGTGATGACAGGTTCCATTATTTTAGCATTTATTGCATTTCGTAATAAATCTAGTTCATTATGAAACGTTAAATGAAGCACCACTGATGAAGAGCTGGGACCATTAGACTCGCATCTTCGGTATTTAGTTTCGTTTTAATAATGAAAGATGGCTTGCGATACAATCTCTCTCCTCGACTTCACAGTGCTATTTCGCTTTCAGGCCTCACACTTGGATTCATCGAGGCTAAATAATCGTATTGATTTTTAATCGATTATTTCATTGTATATTTATTTGACGCGTTAATTGAGTTGACTACCCAATTTAAAAAAGTCCTCGCTGGTTATCGAAGGCTTCCTTATTTATATGAACCTTAATTTGAACCATACTTGACAGAGCTGTCAATTTAAAGAACTGAATTGGGAATAAAAATATCGTCTCAATATTCTATCCAATAGAAGCAAGAAAATTCATTTTGCAATAACGACCAATATTAAAATTGATGTGGACAAGGTTTACAACATGAACTTTAAAAAATCTCATCTTCATTTTAAACAAGAGTTATTGAAGAAAATATTTGAATGCGAACACCTTTTTCTTGAGAGTGAACATACTCTCATCTTGGCTGTATCGCGGAACAGCACACCAGGTCAAGGGTTGATAGGAAAGTCGTTTGCTGCAAGTGCGGCTGCCATTATGGGGTACCACTAGACGTTTATTGGATCGTGCGGAATATCGTCCAAAGTGCTTTAAGAAGAACTTTCAAGAACAAGATCTGTAAGATCGACGAATTAGTGGCGGATATTACTTCCTCCAAGAGCCATTATAAAAATGAAGAATGCCTGAAAAACTAAATTAAAATCGGAAATGACGTTAAGTTATTACATTACATTACATTCACTCTATGGAAATATGGACAAAGGACGTTTCAAAGAAAGGAGAAGAGTGATCTAGTTTCTCTCGTTCAAGAATCTTACAATTCTGCCGTATAAAAGTTAAAAGGACACTTGTGACACATTTTTGGCGAAAATGAGATTTTCACATCAGTCGATTCGCAAAAGAAAACTGAATTTCTTCGCAAACGAGAATTCTACAGAACAATTAGATTTTCCCGAAAATTTTAGGGAAATTTTCTAAAACGTCTGCAAATTTACTAAAATTTTGGGAAAAATTCCCTAAAATTTAGGACATTGAACAATAATACCTACAATTCTATAAGGAATTTTCCTAAATCGATTGGGAATTTATCAGAAAAATTAAGGAATATTCCCTAAATATTTTTGAATTAAAAAATGCCTGAAACATATTGGGAATTTTTCTAAAAAATATTTGCACGAACAAAAAGGAAATGGTTGAATTTACCATTTAAAACAGTCAACATGCACTCTGAACACATTTTTCCCGGAATTTAGTATAACTTTTACTATTTAAAATTGTAATTTTTGATAAGAAAATTGTAAACCCTGCTATTTTCTTTGTAAAAGTTACAATTTTCAATAGTAAAACTTACTAAATTACTTAGTTTTTAGACAAATTCGAGTTGTTTGAATTATTTTTTTCTTGTAAATTGGTTCTTTTCACTAAAAATTATTATTATTGGTCTAGTGGAATATTTATCAACATTGGTTAATTGCTTTTCAATTATTTAAAAAAAAAACTGTTTGTACACAAAACGTTTTGTAAAATTTCCGAAAATTGTTTGGGAATTTTCCCTACTAAATGTTTGGGTAAATCCCTGAAAATTGTTTAGGAATTTTCCGTAAAAAATGTTGAGGAATATTTCCGAAAAGTGTTTTGGAATTTTCCCTGCCAAATGTTTGATAAAGTTTCCGAAAAGTGTTTTACAGTGTGAGCAGAGTTTTTAACTTATATACAGCAGAATTCAAGATCTCTTTGCGAGTCTGATACCGATAAATACCCACAACTGATTCATCCGGTCGTCATTTTCTGTTTGTTTTCCACGGGTGCACTAAATTTCGCAGAAAACACAAATTAAACGTATAAATCTGAAGTCCCATACAAGAGAAGCACCGTGTCTCGCAGCGTGTTGTATGCATCGATACATACTACCTATGGTGATCGAAGTGGAACCCCATCGAATGCCCGTGGGAGTGTACACGCCCGTGGAATGCCGTTCTGATTTAATGAGACACACTCTTGCCCTTTCTCGAGCTTCTTAGAATTTTGTGCCGATTCTTTCATTCCGGCTACTTTTTGAGCCTCGAATCAGACGAGATTCGAATTTGTTCTTTGCTTCCGGTGCCGTCGAAGGAAAGAGAGAGAGAGAAGTCGAACAAAAGTTGAAAGGAACCGAGTCGATCCAAACTGGATCCAACTCGGGCTCTCTTTATTTTATTGTCCTGATAATTGTAATGGAGGTGAAGAAGAGAAGAAGAGAAAAAGGGCAAAAGCGCAAAAGAGATTGGATAAGAGGCCAAAGAAGGGTTGTCAAGGGGAAAGGGTTATGGCGAGTTCGAAGAGCTGCGCTATCAAAAGGTGCCGGCGAATCGGTGTCGAAGGCGCGAGCATTAAATCGACCAATGCCGCAATAAGTAACCGAATGCCGTTTCGTTGTAGGTGCGCACGCTGATAATTAAAATACGATACAATAAACCACATATCATTGGCCATAAAGCAGCTGCTAAAGCCCGCTTCGCGGTGTGGGCCGGCCAAGCGCGGTCACTTAAGACTAACCCACGCGAGACATCTCGTCGCTGCCCTGCACTGGCGCTGGCTGGTACACTCATCGGATGCAATAACCATAAGGCATTCTTTTATTCACCAGGAATCTCGTCGATTCTTCGAGAATATCTCTCAGACCTCCGGGTAGTACAAGAGAACATTTGTGAACAAATGAGATTAAATCATTTTTTGTTCTCTTTCGTTTAACATAAAGAGAGGGATATTATTCCAACACGTTTCTTCATCCGAGAAATGACTAATTCCGCAAATACGAAACGCTTAATTTGATTACAGTAAAGTTAAATCAAAGACTGCTGATGGGCAACAAGTAGGCGTTCGCGGGATTACGACTGCGATACACGCACGCGATATAAGTCTCCAAGAGTTGGGGAAGTTAATTTAATCAAATGTTTAATTCTTTTGCAATGCTGCACGAGGTTGATACATAACTAGTATTAACTGCAGCAGTAGATTTAAATAATAATAATAATAATAGTTTGCAGACTTTTATGCTAGTTTTTAAATTATTACTGATATTTTAATACTGAGACGTGATACCTCCCCCCTTAGTTCGAACAAGAACTTGCTCAGTGGGACCAAATTTGCTACATAACATGGTGAAACTTTCGAGGTGTCGCGTCTCGTGAGGAGGCATATCACGGTGACCTTAAAATTCTTTGAATTCCTAGAAACCTCTTAAACTGCCTTAAATTGGTTGAAATTTACTTGAAATCTTTAGGAACTTATAAAATCTCAAAGAATGTCTGTAAATTCTTTATAATAATTCTTTGAAATCCTTGGAAATCTTCTAAAATCTGTTTAATAAACTATTATTTTTTATTATCAATAATAGATCAATTCCTATGTTCCCTGACATCTACTCGTATTTCCCTGATATTTACCTGATTTCCTTGACATGTCCCTGACTTCCCTGACGTCCCTGACATGTGGCCACCCTGCATATTATATATTAAATGAAAAGTTAGGCTCTTAAAACAGTTTGAACTGTTTAATGCTGAAAAAATAAACAATATCCCTTTTCCTTTTAATTTTCAGACCTTTCCGACGTCCCGGAGAACCTACCACTTCCGGCCCGTGGTTCTGAAAGTCCTCAAGCCCTGAACTACTCCCAGATAGCCTCGGCAGTTTCGCAGAGTACGCAGGACCCCTCAGTCTCGAGTACGGAGACCCTGCTCAGGAATATCCAGGGTCTCCTGAAGGTCGCGGCGGACAACGCACGGCAGCAGGAGAAGCAAATCAACTACGAGAAAGGTCAGTGGCAGGGCTTTCTTAAGACACTTGAAGGCGCTCTCCACAATTTCATTATCTTCCAACTCTCCCAGAATTACATTAAGAGGCATTAGTCCCCATCGCTGGGCGCGCCTCTGTCTCATCGAAGTCCTCCTTGACCTCTTCTCCTCCTTCTCCTATACTTGTTGAGCACCTTTTCTGCTTCTTCTTTGTTTCTCCTGCTGTCGTTTCTGTTCTGGCCCCTCCGACAAGAAACACATTTTCGACGGATCTCTCGTTTGTTTTAAGCGCGATTAAGGTACCTGTGGGTAATATAACCGTTATGTAGAGAAAATTGAAAATATACATTTAAAAACTAAAAATTAATGTCGCAGTAAAATAAAGAAAAAAAAATTCTGAATTTCCACAATGTAGGGGATTAGAAAGCGACTTTCTCACCTTTTTCACAAACGTGTTACAGCAGGTGCCTTATCTTTTTATCTGCTTTTGATCCTCTTGAGCAAGCGATAAATAGTTTGTACTATATAATGAATTATTTTAGTTTTTAAAAAAAGGAGAGTACGAAAAGAGGAGGGCACTAGATTGAAATCGGTTCTCCTCTCTCTATATATTTTAATCAAGGCGAAACTTGTAATATATGTAGTTATATTAGATTTAGAAGACACTTTGCACAGCAAACTTTAGTTCCAAGTGGTCCACAAAATTGACAAAAGGATTACGAAACTATTCGGAAGTAATTATCTTTAAATATTCAGAACAATCTATTACTGATTTTAGTAAAAAGAATGAAGATAATTGAAAATTTCATTCTTTTGTCGTTTTTATCAATTGACAATCGCTGATTAGTTTCGGAAGCCTGTATCATCTAACTTTAAACAGAATTTTGACATTTTAATGTAATTTATTGGCAGTTATTGTTGTCATATAGGTAATAATATGAGACAATTTTTCAAAAATGCACTTTAAAAATAATTCTTCGAGAAGCATTATATTTTATCGCAAATATTATCGTCTAAACAGTTTTGAATTTCGATAAACTGCAAAATTTCTATGTACACTAATATAATACACTTTAGACAATTAAGTGCTAAATGCTCCTATGCTAGGATACACTGTGTGATATAATAGTAGTTTTTTTTTCAATTTTCTAGTGAATGTAGAAAACAATGATTAAGGGCATGTGATAATTATCATAAAAATAAATTTAGTTGAGCCAACTTTAAGCTCGCAATAATAAATATTTTTATAATAATATTTTTTATTATAAGTAGACATTTTACTTTCGTTTTATACGACGGAAGTAAATCGCCTATGTTTTAGAGAAAAATATTTATTTCTGCAAACTTTAAGTTGGCGAAACTAAATTTGCTCTCATGGTAAGCAACAAGTGCCCTTAAATAACTAATTACTGAAGTACGTGATAGTGGCGTGACATTAGTTACTAGAGATTATAATACCCTAGATAGAAAAATTGCGTATAAAGGATTGAAGGAGTATAAATATTAAAATAGCTGCGTTTTCAATGTGAATGCGTTTATTGAGATTAGTAATTTTAAATTTCGATTTATTGCCAAATAAATCTAAATTCTCAATCTCTTAAGTGACTCGCAAGTGAGAAACTTAGTTTATTTGCCCTAAATTCGATAATTAAAGATACAAAATATCTCGAATGGAATGTTTTTGATTTTTCAAATTTACAACCATAGCTGACTTGGCTCGAGTTCATGTCAGGATATAAGCAACGTAAGAAAGAGTAGCTTTCTAAGTTGTAAATCTACGATGCAAAATCTCCATGTAAATAAACGAGTCATTTTCTAGACATCGCTTTAAACTCAAGACTTTCCATGTCGAAACTGACGTTCAAATTGAACTTCTGAACAGCTACTGTGTTTCAGGGAACACAAACGTATTAAAAATCAAGAGCTTTCAAGAATATAAATTATTTGAAAAATTATAAATTATTTGAAAAATTATAAATTACTTAAAAAATGATAAATTATTTGAAAAATAATAAATTATTTAAAAAATGGCATATCATTTAAAATGATATATTTGAAAAATGTTTCAAGAAGTAATTTAATTCAAAAAATCAGATTTATTTTATTTGTTAAATTTTTGATTAGTGTACAATGTACATATATATAAAGCAGCGATATTGAGGAAATGGCGCGCTTCATCTACAGAATATTTATAAATAACATCGTTTTCATAGTCATATAATCATCGCAAATTATATTCAGTTTGTGCAGACCTTAACTAGAACTCAAACAACTGTAACTGATATTGTGTATGTACGTTTGATTACTGTTTAACACATTTGTCGGCGATCGTACTCATTTCACATAAACGATAGTCGACGAAGTAAAAAAGAAACACTTTTTTCAATAAAAGTCAATTGTAAACAACACGCCATATTGAACTGATTTCATATCCGAGCAACAGCAGTTTGCAAAAAATTTAATTAAAACCGCAAAAAAATGTGAATTAAATGCCAGAAAATATGAGAACAAAGTTGCCGTTGCTCGAGTATAGCAGCTTGTGATTCAAAAATTCTATAATAATCAGTCTTTCTATGAGATATTCTTTTACTTTATTTATCGTTATAAGACTTATAAAGAGTAGTCTTCACTAGTCATGAAAATTTGTCTTTCGTTGGCTTCTTTTTCTTTATTTTGATCATGCTCTTCTTTTTTTCGGCACGTTCAATAGCAGCGTACTTCTCACAGCAATCGCAGCGTGTCGCTTCATAAAACACACTTCGCGCTTTCGGCAAGCCTCACAGTGCTTATCCGAGATTTTGTGGTTTTTAAGTGACCGACCCCCATAAAATTTAAACCGATAGTGGACGCTGTGCAGTGAGTTTCTTTCATAAATTTCGTCGAAACGTAACTCTGAGACTTTAATTACCCATTAGCCGATACAAAGTGTCATTTTCAGGACCTTTAACTAATGCTTTTGTCGGTTTAACGTAGGAATGCCAGGATTGTAGTTTGCGATTTTCGTTTAGCATATCTTATCAGTTTTTTAGGTCAAGGCATTCCTTTATAGCAAAATTGTAACAAATAACTGGTGACAGCGGAGGGATTAGTAATGTTAATACTACTATAATATTTTTGAAATTGCAAAAATGTCATATTGTTTGACCTCATATGAAAAAAGCTTAATTTTCCGGAAATTATTGGAAAATTCAAAATATTGCGTTGCGTTATTTTATTGTTATCAAAGAGTAAGAAAGTGGGAACTTTTGATCTTTGTAAAAAAGGCTAAAGACAGTGAAAAGAATTTTTAAAAATTTTTTAAGAGAATTTTTTAAGCTAATAAAAAAAATCGATTTTTTGAAATTTCTACAGTGGTGTTACCCCTTAAAGAATCGAATTCAACTTTTGTCTGGTCAAAGAATTGCTCAAAGGAGAAGCATATTTCTGTAAAGAAGGGGAATTTAATTTTTCCAGTCAATACTTTTCGAAACAACAAGACCTCTTTGTCTTTCTGGTCTCGATCAGGCGAAAATAATTGGAAGGGACACTCGGGATGGTGAAGTTGGGTGGCGGGTGCGGGCGTATGGAAGGTAAGTACTTACGCGCGTGTGTCAGTTGCTCTGGATGCGTAAACGTTAACGAGTTCATTGCAAGTTCGTTGCGACGTTAAGTTTAAAGTAGGCCGCGATTCTTGCGCGAGGTTGGCAGTAATGGCAGTGTACTGGCGAAGTCAATCGACGAAGGAATCAGGGTAGCGATCGACTAAAAGGAAAGCTTATAGAAAAGAGAAAAAGAGAGCAAGAGAGAAAGAGAAAGAGAGAAAGAAAGGTGAAGGGTGGTGAGAGAATGAGAAGGAGATAGTAAAAAAGGGAAAGGGCGAAGCGGGGTCCGATTTAATACTCGAGTGAGCCAGCAGCTCGTTTTACACCAGATGGTTTTACATACGGCCGCTATCGTGTTTCCTAGCCTTCTATATTATATGTGCTGCAGTATTAAGCCAATCCACGCGAGATGCCTTCAATACTGAATATTATCAATATTATTCGTCGAGGACGTCCCTTTTTCAGGAAGAGAAGACGTACTTAAGACAAATAAAAGCACGAGAGGGTTGCAAGTGTATACTTTATTTATCTTAGTGCCAGATCAGGTTTCATAAATACTTAAATATTTTGCAAGAGTATTCCAAAGGAAGGAATTATTATCTCTTTGGTAAGACGACTTATACAGCAATGAACGACAAACAGGTATTAAATCCTTGCCACGTACCACGTACCTTGGCGCGTGGACGATTATCATTGAATGTAACGCGATTTCATCGCAGAACGACTAAAAAGAAAATTCAAGACTGATCGAAAATAGTTTTAGATTTTTTTTAATCGATGTACTACAATTTGAACTGAAATTTTCGAAAGGAAGTGAGTAAGATAGTATTATTAATTTCTTTTAGTTCTCTACTGAAATTTTCAGTAATCGTCACTAAACTACTGAAAATTTCAGTGACTTTTCACTGATTCTCAGTAGATTTTTTACTAATTAAAATCGTAAGAAAAGAGTCACTGAAAATCAGTAGAATTTGACTGGGAATCAGTGAGATTTCGCTGATTCAAGTTTAGAGAGTATAAAAGAAAATTGCTGTTTTAATAGTTTTGCAGAGAAGAAAAATTTGCTTATAAAAAAAATCTGCTTATAAAAAGAAATCTGTTTACAAAAAAAAATCTGTTCTATAGAATTATAGTCTAAAGTAATTTTTTACGAGAAAATTTTTAGGAGAAAAAATTAGGAGATGGAAGGTCTGGGTGGTAGAAGATAAAAGGTGTTGAGAAAATGCCAATTGTTTGTATTATAACTGTTTATATTTTTCAAATAGCTATTGGTGAGGTAGCTGAACTATAATTATGCTAAAGAACTGTTCACTTGTTTCTCTTTACCCTTGTAATTTTATGTGAGATAACGATTTACTTTTACGATTTTGCTTGAATATAAATTTATTAGTTCTCTCTAAAGTTCTGTGCAATTAGAAAAATGTTGACTATTTTAAAGCTAAGATAAATATAAAAGACGAAATAGCAACATTTATAATCACTTAAAATCTGTTAGATTTTTTTAAATCTCTTAAATTACATTTTTTTAAATAGTCCCTAATTTTTCCAAAAAAATTTAGGAAATAAATTTAAGAAATAAATATTTTTATTTGAGGTAATTAACTAATAAAAATATTTTTTAAACTCGTCCCTGGCAGATGTAGAAATTTATTGAGTTTGAATTTTTAGAAAAAAAAAATTTTCAAATTGATTGAGAAAATAATCTTTGGAATCATGTAAAATATTTCAGTCGAAATTGGGCCTTATGTTATGATCTCGACAATTTGACTCTTTTATTTACATATTATAAGAGCCTCCTAAATTGGATCCTTTCAAAACAAAAATATTGCCTCTGGATTAAAATGTGTATCATCTTATCTTATTATAGAAATAATAGAAATGGCTCTTGTTGATATTTTCATGAAGCCAAATAGTCAGGTTTATAATTTCTAAATGTTTATCTTTTCTGAGAATATTTATAGTTCTTAGAAATTTCCACCTGAATTTATTGTTTCACGGCCTCTTTTATTTTGTTTATATTGACTGACCTTCTACACACCCTCAATCGTAAGATTTCAAAATTTATTTCTTAGTTTTCTTTTGACTCTCGTCCGGAGAAGTTGAGAAGAAACTTTAATCCGATAAAGTCAACGCGTAACGTACTCGCGATTAATCTAAATTAATTAATTAATTAGTGGTTTTGATTAAGTCTTCGTACCAAAGTGTTCTTTATTTTTTTTTTTTAAGTTTTATCACTTTTGTGTGTTGTGAAGTGATTTTTCCGACTGGGTTGTTTTCTGGCTAGAAAAGAATGCAAGGAAAGCAGGTGCTAAAGAACACAGAAGGTATTTAGAATTTTGCATCATAAAATCTCAAAATCTCCGTTCTCTTTTTAAAAACATTTAAAAATATTAAAAATTTTTAAATTTATTCCAAAGATTTATTTAAAGGGTCTTTGTGTGGAAATTTAAGGAAATCTGGGAATTGTCCAGAAATTTTGTGGGCAAAAGTTAGTACCCTCAGGGTGTCTAATGGACCGGGAAAAACCAGGGAATTTTATTTTACTGGGAAAAAACCCGGGAATTTTATTTTACCGGGAAAAAACACGGGAATTTCATTTTGGGACCGGGAATTTTTTGTTTTTATTGAAAAATCGACTTTTTTCTACTTTATATCTTCTTTTTATTCTATTTCTAATTTATCAAATTTTTTTTGCAAAAATCACGGCGATTTGGAGGTAAATGGGTTGAAGGAGGAAAAAAAAATTGACCGGGAAAAGACCGAGAGAAAACCGGGAAAAACCCGGGAATTTCATTTATTTTTATTCTACTTCTAATTTATCAAATTTTTTTTTAATCACGAAGGTTTGGAGGTAAATGGGTTGGAAGAGAAAAAAAAATTTAACCGGGAGAAAATTGGAAAAGACTGGGAGAAAACCGGGAAAAACCCGAGAATTTCCAATTCCCTGATCACTAGACACCCTGACCCTGGTAGGGGCAGGTCATAGGTTCTGGAATTTTATATAAAAGCAGATCACAGTCTAAAACATGAGAATTTATGTTCGAGCAGGCAATGGATTTTTATATTGTATATTGTTCTCACTATATTAGGATATAATGATCACTATAAGTGAGATCTTTAGGATCAATTCTAATAATTAAATACAGCTATTTTCAGTCTGATAATCCATTTCAAATTTGTTTTCCAATTTGTTTTTTCCAATTTAAATTCAGCAACACTTGTAATGGAGATGTTCTTGTTCGCCCAAACGAAAGTCTCCTTTGCGCTATAAATTAAATCAATTACCGCAATCATATCAGATTTTTCCCGCTTTAACAACCTGGATAGAGAGGTACAACAAGTAAAGAGGCTGAAGAGAGGGTATAACTAGTCCTGGTACTGGTACCTGAATACGGAAGCGACTGAAGCCTGGAGGCAAATTTCAGCCATCGGAGATTGCATGTCAGAGTGTATCTTCAGCCTAACTGTCAGTGGAAGGTACATCTTAGGGAGGTACATCTTACTTAGTACAAAAGGTACAATGTTCAACGTACATTGTACATGATCGTATAGTGAATCTCGAAGAGTTCGACACCTCGTGTAGGAGCCGACAGTCTGACACGGCGAGGAGAGAGAGGGAGAGAAAGATAAAGAAAGAGATAGATATATAAGAGAGAGAAAGAGAGAGATAGATAGATAAGAGAGAGAAAGAAAGAAAGGAAGCTGCGAGGGAGGCTGGTAAGTTACTTAGCAGGAGGGACAATATGAGCTCGCCGTGGCCGCATCCTGCCGAGGAGCCACCGAGAGGACGCTATCTCTGATCATTTGGTAGATAAGGCCACCGCGCTGCGCAGCGTATTGTGCATCGGGTAAGGTCGGTTAAGGCCCTGAGGGAATATAAAGAGGGGATTGAGTTGTAGCCGCGAGTGGAGGATCTTATGTAGATTCCTTGTAGATCGTGCACCCGATTCGATCGCGATCGGCTACCCGGTACCGGGTTAATTAAAATTGTAGGGAGCCCAGCATCGCTGCTCTTTCTGCCCCCGCCCCCGCCCCTCACGTCCTCTTCCTACTTCGTGCCGCTGTTACCGCTGCTTCTGTTTCTGCTACCGCTAACCGATGCAACATCGCCTCGCCATAAACTCCTCCGATTTTTGGTCTCTGCTTGGGAGGCTGCTTGCGTTAAATGCTTAAATCCTATTACCTCGATGCAAAGGACGCGACGCTTCGAAAGACTCCAAATACCGATACGGGACCAGGATACTGCTACTGCGCGAGTAGTAGGATCTGTAGTAGTAGTCCTTATAGTAGTTGTCCTTATAGTAGTAGCAGGACCTTATGCAAGGTCCCTTTCTGCAAATTACAATTTCCAGCCAACGCTAATGATGGCTAAATTACTGCCTCATCGCTGGTAATAAACTTCATAAGCCTACTTGTATATCCAATTTTTAGGGAACTAGAATGTCATGTCTTTGTCAATAATTTATGCTTATGATTTTTAAAAATCTTATGTTATAATATCTTCATGAAATGAAACTACCAACCGCGTCAACTAGAGAAGTCTTACTTAGATGGAAAAGATGTTCCGAATATTTAGAATCTTTATGATTGTGGCTTTATTGAGTGAGAAATGTAAAGAGTCAGATTGCCTAGACTTGTTAAACTTGTTTTCGTTTTGTTTGTGGAAAGTCTGAGCGAGTAAATTGAATAATGGAGAGTAACTATCGTTGGGACTTAATCCTACGCTCAAGCAGTGAGTATCAGGCTGATACTGACAGTCAATGTTGGCCCAGCAATGATGGGCCAGCGCCGATCGTAAATTTCCTCACAAGGCACACAGAGAGAATATAGGTGCGAGTGAGTGGCTGGTTGGGGCGAAGGCATAAACGTTGAAGCGAACAAACAGAAACGTCGATATAAACATTCGAACGTCCACCTACTGTATGTCGGACGCTGGCCTAGTCGGTTGGCTGCCTTCTTCCAGTCCGCTCGAATGCGCCCTGATTGATTTATAGTTAACCCTGCCACCAAACCACCCAACCACCCACCCTCTGCACTCTGCTATACGAACGAGAGCCAACGTTCGGCTATCTCTGTATCGCGAGTTGAGCCACCATTATCGCATAACTTGTTTAGAAGTGTGCAAACCCCGATGGCACCTTTGATTAGTCTCCATCTTTGTCTTGGTTGCCTCAACAATGTCCAAGATTCAAGACTGTGGACTAGAAAGGCTATAATTATCAGTTTTAATCATTTAAATCATTTAATCATTTTAATCATTTAAATAATTTAAATTCGTTGAAATATTTTTAAATTCTTAGAAACTTCTTAAAATTCCTCAAAATTTCAAAACATTTAGAATTTCTTAAAATCCCTTAGAATTCTTAAAAGTCTCTTAAAATTGCATGAATTCATTTAAAAACTCACGAAATATCTTAAAATCCCTTGAAATTCTACGAAATCTTTTTGAAATCCTAAAAATCTTTTGGATTTTGTAAAAATCACTGAAAAATTGTCAAATTCTCTTAAAATTCCTAGAAACCTCTTGAAACCTCTCTCTGAAAAAGTGGCTCCTCTAAAAATTATTTTTTAAAAATTTCGTATACATTATAGTTTCAAATTTGATTGGCTTTAGATTGAATTGAAGTTTTAAGAAGAAAATTAAAATAATCGCGCGCATAGCGCGCGTGTTGGTTTCCTAGTATAAATAAAATAATAATACGATTGAAATAAAATCCATTAATTATTAAGTAAAGAATATCAAACAACATAAAAATCGTAAAAAGAAAAGGTAAAAATTGTAAGAGTTTGAGGAATCCGAAAAGATCGATCTCCCCAAAGTCGTAAGGGATGCATATTGCGCTAAAGTTGGTTTCATGATCGTAACGCCTTTTATCCGGTATAACTGGGACGAATCGAGTGAAAGGTCTGCTCTAAGAGATAAACCTCGAAAGTGCTGTTTTTACAACCCGTGGCACTGACTCCTCACTCCTCTTCTTTGTTTTCCGTGTCTCTTTTAACTCTTTGGGCGATTCTCGCTCGTCTGACAAGTTTTATTGTGTAGGATGTTTACTTTAATTAGTGTCGGGATTGTCTTAGATTTAATTAAGACTGGAATTGGTTTATTGGCCTCGTGCAGTGGATGGACTCGGAGAACTAAATATAAGCAGCCATACAGACGAAACGAGGGATCTTTATATAGTGGCGCTTGGTAGTAAATACTTCGCACCTTTATTACTCCTTAACTAACGAATGGTAGCTCGAGAGACAACGTTTTATTTCGTAGAGATTATATCTATTACCTTCCATTTTTTTTTGTTCTTGAAGCAATTGTAACCGCACTGTAAAATGAACCTGTAGTAATGAAATTCGTGATTGCTGGTCTAGAGCGTAGCGCAAGGAATGGAAAAAAAATTGTACTAAAGATGTCTAATGAAATGGATTGAAACTCCGCAAGTAGAAGTGTGCTTGAATTATAACGTAGAACGGAGAAATATTGTCGAAAAAAAAAGAATTGAAGGCACTTTAATGGTCTACGAACACGCTACTCAGCCGTATTTCTGTCGTTTCAAAAATATATGAGGATATGAAGCTGATAATCAGTTGAAACAAAGTATGTAATCACACAGGCATTTATCCAACATCTGCAGAGACTCCGCAGTAGAAACGGATTTTCCCGTCAGACGTATTAGGAGTAAATGATTTAGATGAAACATTTGGCAATAATGACAAATCAAATCAAGGCAATAATGAAACATCAAATCAAGCCAATCTGATTTCTTGAGAATTAATTGTTGCGACTAGGGAGGAACACCCTCGATACCCTATTTTTCAGCCAACCTCGCGAAAGGGGCAGACGAACGACTTCCTTCGCATACATCAATTACACTCGCGGTTCCCATTATTAGCCGCCTATAATTTATTACTTTCTTTCTTAATAAGCATAATAATTCCCATGCTATTCTTCTCTGACGTAGAGATATATATGTATATGTTATATACATATATGTTATGTACATGTATTGCGAAGAAGTCATGGTGGTGGTAGCTCTCGTATTATATTCTACGCGGTGTGCGTGTGTGACCTCTGACCCAGGGACAATCGTTAAGGTAGCGCATTGGGCGGCGCGGTTTACGGGGCCCAAGTACGACCACGGATATTTAATTACCTCTGGAACGGAACGATGAAGGGTACTGGAGAAGCTGGGGGAGGCAGAAGTGGTCCAGGATAAAAAAGAAAGAGTTCACGAGAAAGACCAAAGAAATCGTAACTCTTGGTCCCTTTAATTCTTCTCGTTTTTAGCTTTCGCTAGTTTGCTGCAAGTTTCTTGATTACTCATATTTTATGCGTGTTGATGGTCCAAAAAATTAAAATTTTTTTAATTGAAGGTGCTCTCTTCCCAGGGAAATTTTAAATTTGAAAGCATCAATACTCTACGTTTAATACGCCTCGTTAAAAACACACAGCAAATCAATACAATTAATTAATAAATCACACACTTTTTATTTCATCACAATCAATTTCTCTTTTATACATCACAGTCGTTAAAAAATACAATTCCAGCTGATATCAGTCGTTAAACGAAACAAAGTGCGTGAACTAGGCTGGCTTGGCAAACCGTTTAGCCAGGATATCCTTTCGTTCGAAACAGCGCGAACAATTTATCGACTCTGCATACATGACTCAGGTTTTCTTTTATTGTTAAATAAATAATCAACCGGTTGTTCCCATGTTGGGCATAATTTATTAGCCACCCTCGCTAAAACCAGGCCCTCCGCGCATCCAGTCTCTCGAATTGTCTTTCTCTCCTTCTCCTCAAGTCTCTCCACTTCATCCCTCTTCCTCTCTCCTCTCTTGGCTCAGGACTTGAGAACACAGTGGCGCGCGCCCTTGCCCGTTTATTTTTCCTTTCGTCTTTTCTACTTATTTTTATCCTTTTTTGTATTTTTATCCTTTTTTATTTTTATCCTTTTTATATTTATCCTTTTTATTTTTATCCTTTTCTTATTTTTATCTTTTTTTTGTTTTTATCCTTTATGGTCCTCCTCTTCTCCTCGTCCATTTACGAGTGGTGCCTTATGCTAAGAGCCCCGTTGTTTCTTTAATTGACAATCCCTTACGATGCGAGGTGGGAACCAACATCGACCCTGGCGCGCTAACATCGTATTGTTTCGAATTTTTATGCGTACTTTCCAGCAGGACTAGGCATACCAACCGAGCTTCTGCCGAGTTCGCGGGATCGTGAACGTGAGTGCGAGAAAGATAGATTCATGGGGGGTGGGAAGAAGGGGGCACCTCCATATTGCCCTTGCGGTTGCAGGGATTAACGAGTAACGACTTGGGCATCCTACTCCAGCGGACAGGGCGCCAACGAGTCCCATTAAAGGATACCTTCCACGTTCAAGTTCGGGGCCGCCGACTGTGTTCCTTCTTCCCCTATACAGGTGGAAATCCGCGACCACCAGCTCTTCGCAGGTCAAGGTCAAAGTTACAAGACGCAAAAGCTCATGGATCCCAATTACTCTCTAATACCCCTATAAGGGATACATGATCTCATAGTTCTTCACGTCGAACGAAGAAACTTGCAAGTTTCTTCATTCGTTATTCATTTGCCTCGGGGTTTTAGTAATTTCTGGGAAAATTTTAGGCGCTATGTAATAGAATTAATAATGTAATAATAGCTTTCTATTATTTGTGCAGTCGGAGCTCTCTTTAAATTGTAATATTTGAGGTCTTTTAAAGTCTATCGGGGTGTCTAGTAAAATTCCAAGCATTTTGCTTGGAATTTAGTAAGTTTTACTATTTCAAAAGGTAATTTTTGATATAGAAAAATTGTAAAAATTGTAAAATGCACAAAAATTGCTTTTTGTGCATTTGATTACAGAGTATTTTTATTATTACAAAGAAGGCGTAAGAAATAAATTAATGTCAGTCATGACAGTACTTTTTGTCATTAAAATAGGTGAAAAGGTAATTTTTTAAATCAAAATAGGTGAAACATAGGTTTCAAAAGAATTTTGGAATTTTCGCAAGTCGTCAAGATACTTTTAATCAGGGATTTAAAGGGATTTCATCGATTTCATAGATTTAAAAATACTTTACGTAATATAAAGTAATTTTAAGGAATTTTTCAAGAATTCTAAAAACTTTTAAGATTTTTAAGAGATTTCATAAAATTTCGAGACATTTAAAGACATTTAAACAAAACTATAAAACATATTTTCAGGAATTTTCCCTAAAATTGTCGGAACGCCAATTTCCGCCTTTTCGGAATTTTTCCAAACATATTGAGAAATTTCCGGAAATATTTTCCAGTGTATCTAAAACATCTCTCTGGAGATTTTGCAGAGTTGAAGAGTTAGTATACAACATGTTTCTAAACTAACACATTTAACCCGACGATAATAACTGGAATCTTGAATGGCGAATTTTAGTAAAGGATAACACATTAACGGCCGCAAGTTATTTACGTTTTCCCAGTTCTCATTGCGAGATATAAGGATTGGAATTCAAAAGAAAGGAAACACACAAAAATTTACTCACAGCAAATACTTACAAAACTAGTCTTAAAAAGACTTTGTAGAACTTTGTAGCGAATAAACTCGTAAGTGGTACTTCCCAGCACTGGAAAAGCTTACGAATGTACTCATGAGTATTTACAAGATGGAGTTGAGATATACTCCCAAAGAGGATGATTGTAAACCGGAAATTTACGATCGTCGAGATTTTCTTCACAGCAAAATAAATACCATCGGCACCAGTTGGAGTGGTCTTTGCCAGAAAAAGCAACACAGTTGTAAGGTATCTTAAACTTTCAGTTATAGATCGCACAGACTTTATCGTCGCGGTTTTAAGTACATATCATTGCCAGTTCGTGTCACCAGTTATATGTCCCTCCCGTCGAGTTTCTTGGAATCTGTTCAGGACTAATTCGCACAAACCCTATGGATACACGAGGAATTGGCGGGGGTGGAGGGGGAGAAAGGACACTCGGCTAAAAAGGATTTGCTGAACCCTGTTCGAAAAAGAGAGAAATTCAACCTACCGCAGTTTTTAACTACCGTTCAATTATATAGTTTGCTTTCGGGTCGTCGCGTGAGCGAATAAAACGCGTAATTTACCGGCAATAAAAGACCGTAAGGACGAGAACGAGAAGAGGCCCTCGACTCTGTGTCGTTAACGACGCCGTTTATTGCCGCGAGGTACGAATATTTTGTTACACTGGTCGAAGCAATACCTAGTGCAGAAGAAGAATTGGTAAACGTAAATAAAATGCTTGATCTCCTTATACACTGAAAGTTCCGTGTTAACTCTTTACACGTCAAGTGTAGCAATTGAGAACCAAGTCTTTCACACTTTCAGTTTTTATCAATCCAACAACTAAAGCGATCATATGCATTACTTTGGATTATAGTTATTTAATAATCACTGTAATTCCAATGTAATATAAAATATTTAACATATATATATATTATATATTAACATATAAATATATATATGTATAACATTATAAATATTATAATATTTTCCTTTCGCTCGTAAACGCCAGTAATCCACTTTTTTTCAACTTTGCATATAACTTGGCTTGGAAGCGTAAATCGAGTTTCAATATCAGAGAAATTCAGTCTGGAGAAGCAGTAATTACAATAATCATTGACATCCGGCAATAAAATTAAAGCTGTAAAAATTCTACATTCTACATTTCTCAAAGAAACTTTTATGAGCAAGATAGTGCAACTTGCACTCTTGATAATAGTACCATTGAGTGTAGATTGTGCGTCGGGTCGTCTGGAATGAGAAGGATAGAACGATGATATGTACGCCTCCTTTTGAAGGTGCAATCGAGATAGAAACGGACCGCGGATCTAATCTTGAAGCAGGTGCGTAAATCGACGCGATAAACTGCCCGCTATTAAAACTAGTCTGAGGTTAATTTCCGCAGAGCCTTCAAACTCAGATCTCGCACTCGAAAAAAAATCGAATTGAAAATTAGGAAGGAATAAAATATATGCTCGTTTGCATCTCTGTTGTATTAGAATAGAATTATTAGAATTATTATTATTATTAGAATTTTTTTTATCTTTAGTATAGAATTATTCATAAAATTACTCGTAAATGTGATTGGGTTGAAGTATCAGACGTCTAGTCTGACGATTTTTTATTACATTCATTAGAATAAAAATATTTAAAAAAATGGTTCCAAAACCCGTAATTTTTATTTATTTACTGGACAACATATTTTATTTATTGGAATGTTGCGGAGAATTAAATAATTATTCATTTTTTGGTAAGAATTTTTTGCTACTGAACAGATTAGTTATCCATTTTAGATTTGTACGAATCTATCGAAAAATCGGCTTCGCAGAGCTAATGGATCCATTCAGTTCAACTTCTAAGGCTACTCGATTCGTAAGTCAAACACGGCATCAATCTTGTCTGACAGCTATATGACTAAGAATTTTTTTTTCATAAACCTAAAAAAAAGATGAAATCATGAAAAGCTGTGGCGCTCCTATTACCCGGAACACGAAAACTACATTATACTATTCAAATGATCGCAGGGAGTCGGAGTAAGTTGACATTGTTGTTTCTGAGGGTGGCCCCGGGCAATGCGAATATCTTAGCCAATATGTATGTACCGGGCTGAGACTGTTGTATGTATACGACGTACACGCCCGTTGGGGCCATGAACGCTATAACCGAGACCTCGTCTTCCGCCACCATATACTAATCAATAACCATGAATCGCTTCGGTAACATTGTCATGCACCCATTTCGTTGCATCGTTATTATTGCACTCCTTCAGGAATATCAATACAAATTATTAACTTCCCATAGATTTTCTTAGTAATTGAATTGTTTATAATTCATTGTTTTTTGAACATCAATAATAATGTTCCCCACTATTATATTGGGAATCATTAAAGAGAATTTTTCACGTTTAAAAATCCGTTATAGGTCATGGTGGGGTTTTTGGAGTTTTCCATAGGGGGTGGTTTTTGTAGGTAATACCGAGAGTTCTAACGTTTACTATTATGTGGAGAGACTTTTCTACATTTAAAAATCCGCTATACGTGGTGGGGTTTTTGGTTTTTAAATCGATTTTGTGGTTTTTTTAGTGTAATTTCCATAGAGGGTGGTTTTTAGGGGTGGAACCGAGTTCTCCCCCCACAGCTACATTAAGGATCATTAAAGGGAATTTTCCACATCTAAAAAATCATTGTAGGTGGTGGGATTTTTGGATATTTCTATAGGGGGTGGTTTTTAGGGGTGACGCCGAGAGTTCTCCCCCCATTATTATATTGGAGATCATTAAGGAGAATTTTCCACATTTAAAAATCCGATATAGATTGTGGGCTTTTTGGTTTTTAAGTCGACTTTGTGATTTTCGAAAAGTTGTTTATCACCAGGGGTGGTTTTTCACCTCTGTAATTAAAAATTTGTGGATTTTTTTGTAATATAATGTGTTTTTAGCTCTCTACAAACTCCATTGCAATAGACTATTTGCAAAAGTTGAAAGTGCATGAGAAAAATATTTAGATTTATTATTTGGAAAAGTTTTTTCAATCCATTTTGGATCCATTTTCCGCATCAAAAATAAAATCAAGAACAATTCCTGGATTTTCCCGAATTTTTTTTTGAATTCCCGGGAAATTCATGGATTTGCTTTAATTCACGCACAGTAGACACCCTGCCAGAGTTGGTCATTATTTTATTGAGAAATTATTCGAATGACCTATACGAATAAAAATTTTATTTGTATTTCGTTATTCGTTATTTACTCCAACTGTCATTAAATTATTTTTCATTCGATGAGCAGTTTCATTCACTTTATTCCCTGTTAATTTTATTCATCATTCGCCGACATTCATTCTGTATTCGATTTTTTACTAAATCGAAGTCGGCAGAATTTGCGATTTTTAAATATTGACAGACTTTGACAATGTATTTGACAGCTTTTGGTGTATTATCAAAAAAAAAAAAGAAATATTGATAAAAAAAAATCCGCAAATTGATAAATATTAAGCTTGCAATATTGATTGTGAACAAAAAAGCAAGATTCAACTAATCAAGATTCAATCGTCGATTTCTATCATTTTCAAGAAAGTACATAATTGCAAATTATATTCTGAAATTATCTGTATAAGAGTAAGAAATATCTCTGTCTTTTAAAATATAAAACTAGAAGTTTCTTAATTTTGTCAAACATTTAATCTATGCAGACCATTTTTAAATCCGATAAAATACTTGTGAATTTGTGAATAAAAAATAAATGAATGACGAATACAGGAATACGAAATAAATAAAAAAATCGAAAGCACTGTCAATCGAGAAGTTATTCGCTCTAGTGTCTTTTTGTACAGCAGAATGATTTATGCAAATATTAGGTTGGAAAATTTAAGTTAGGAGAGACAGGTCTAGAAGAGGTTGCAGTCCTTTGGTTTGAGTTCATCCTCCTCATGGATGGTATACCTCGTTAGGGTAATAACTCCTGTAGATACTCGGATCGAGGGTTTCTTCCCGGTGCCAGTTATCGCGAAACGCGAAAATGCTCTCCGCCGTATCTTCTATAGGTCCAATCACCAACGTGCCCTCAAACACGACACACGAGGTCCCGTGACCCCAGTGAGATATCCAAACTATTTTCCTAAGGCGGCATCGACGCGGTCGCGTTCGCACTTCCCTAATCGTTCCAAGCACTATTAACGTATACTATAGAAAATCTCTCCATCTACTAAAAATTGCACCTAACAAGAGAGAAGAATAAACTTTATTCAATCTCGCTGCTTTTCAAACTGCTGTTATAAAATTACCTGGTATCTTCAGAGAATGCCCCATTACCTATAGGGACTATTTTTTCTACTCAACCACTTTTCAGTTTGCAAAATTCAAGCTGAAAAATTATTCATGCTGTCGATCCTGTTTTCATACCAAAATGGCACTAAGATGATATAAAATTTATTTGCTTCAAGGAAGCAAAGTGCTCATTGAATGAGCACAAAAGTTGATACAACTTTACAGCTATTTTTTCATTGTGAAAAAAATATTTAAAAAGCAAAAAAACTGTTGGGTCTTAAAGAAGAGACCTTAAACTAAGTTCGGTAGAAATTTAAAGTCGATATATTAAATACAAGGAGAATTGCAACGGTTTTTCCACGTGGAGTCCATCTGACCCCTTATTATGACCCTTTATTATTATATAAAATCAACAATTTGCTTCATTAAATCACTAATTCAGAGAAACACTTTCTTCGAATGAGTAATTCTATATGAATTTATTTTACTTATATGTCATTCGGTTAGGTCGCAAATAGGGACATGGACGCAAGTTGAGACAATGTAAATTACTTCTTTTGAAAATTTAATTTGATTGTTTTATTTACCACTTGTTTAATTTATATCGGTAAAACAACTCGAATTAATGTGAAGAGATTTAGTGATCAAGATTGCTCTAATAACTTAGTTCACTGATGTTATTTAATGATCAAGTTTACTAGTAGCCACTTTTAATTATCTTATCAGTCTACAAGATCGGTTTCGACTGCAAGACCTCCGACGATGTGATATAAATCTAGCTTATCTGTGCATTACATAATTCTGTAAGATCCGTAAGATATATGTTTCGAACTGTACTGGAACGAGAAGAAGAAGGAGCGAAATCGACTAGTATTTATGAATTCAATTTAACGGATGGATCAAGCGCGGTAATAAACCGCGGATAGGAATTAACCAAGGGATTATTTTATAATTTACAGCCGTAGGGATTGCTTCGCACAGCACCTACTTCTCTTATTTGCATCGCGGCATCCCTGACGACCGGGATCCCCGTAGTAATTATTTCGTACGAGGGAATCCTCCTTGGAGATTTTACGGCGTGGACTAGGGAGCCGATTCGCTTCCACTGGAGCACCTGACGTTCACTTTCGTGTGAGTTTGAATCTTGAGTAAAAATCGTCTGCGCCCAAACTGAACCCATATATCTCGGCCTCGGACCTGCCCTCCCCAAAATACGGCGGGGTCCCATCAATCTCAAATCTTAATCCCAACTAATCCTAATGTTGCACTATTTGCCTAGGCAAGGCAAGCGCTTTCGGGATATTATTGTTTCTACCCTTGCATATTATAGTCGAATAACGATTAAGTGTACCGGGAAGTTTGTCCTACCCTCGAGGCATCAGCCTTGGCTGGGTTTTGAATCGTCTACTATACTCTACTCGCTCGACTCGCGTGATCTCCGATTTAGACAAGGGCTCGCCCACAGGAAGATTTATTTCGATATAAACATATTCAGCGGTTCATAACGTGCAGTGAGATATCATCGGGTATAAGAGCTAGGATTTTCTAATCAAAGTCGTATAATATTTGAAGCAAATTGATTCGTAGCAATGATGTTCAATAAATAATTATCGAGGGAGTATTAAACTTGGGTTGTAGGGACTCTGATAATTAGTAATTTTTCTACGAAGCTAAACTTGCTAATGAGCAAAGCGTACTTGACTAAAATTAAAATAATGAATAAGTATCGGAGTAAGGAATAATACTTTATAGCACTTGTAGTAAATTTCGAAGTTTAGTTCGATATGATTAAAAAATTAATTAGTCATTACCCAATTAAATTTTTGCTGGTTCAGATTCAGTCTATCTTTGGTTTTTCTTTATCTTTTTTCATTTATTTTTAATACAAGAATTTTTCAGGTGTTTTGACATTTTTGAAATTTCTTGAAATCCCTATTGGGTTGAAGTTTTAGATATGTAATGTTACGATTTTTTTTTTATATTTATTAGAATGAAAATTTGAAGGGATGCTAAGAGATTTTGATTCATTTTAGGGATTTAAAGGGATTTTGAAAAGAGTTGAAAAGTTTTAAAAGGTTTTTTTCTGATATTTCACAAGTTGGCAGCCCTGTTCTCGCTTCTAAAGTACAGGCGGCAAATACAAATCCAACCAATAGGTAAAGAAAGAATGTGGCTCATATTTCGAGATTGCGAGAATCTATTTTCGATATAATTGCAACTTCTTTTTTATGATAGGATAAGAAAGAATAATCGTCGCGCTAATCTCACATCTGGTGAAGTGGTGCGAGGCCTGCTGTTCGAGGCCTCGCATTTTCGAAACGAATAGTCTCAAGCTGCATCGACGCTGACATTGATTACTAGCCGATAATTAACGAGCGACACCACCAATAACTTCGCGGTGAGAGCTGACTAAAAGCGCGTTTCCGTTGCAACGCCAGCTCGACTTTGTCTTGAAGTATCTTGCTCTCTTTCTATCGCTCTCTTGCTTTAGCTTTTGTTCGCAGATCGACTTCACTGTCTTCTGTCTCACTTCGACAACTGTACTTAGAATGAAGCCAATAGTTATTCTGCATGGATTACAGTCCTTGCAGACTAAGAGCTACAAGGGTTCTCTCCGGCGGGATTTAAGACAGACTTAGCCCTTGTTCCGGTCGCTGACCACTTTGCCTCCCATTAACCATTAACGGATCTACCGAAAATAGGATTAAATTGTTGCCAGCGAATACAGAGATCCCGTTCTGAACTTTGACGATCTGCTGAATCTGACGTTAGGTTTCTTATGTTCCTCGCTTATCCATCTGCTTCAATTTAGGGTGAAACTGGCGGACTTTTAGTGCTGAAGTTAAGCCTCCAGTTCGTTTTAGTTAATATTAATATTATATACTAATAATAATTACTATGTTTGGAAAATTAGAAATAGGGGGTTCGATTCTGATTCGCTTCTTTGAAGATCGATCTTTTTTGACGAAAGATAGATCTTTTGAATCATTTCTCTACTGAGTTGATTTTTTTGGGAATTGATTCTCTTCCCTGAAGATCAAGGTGTTGATTTTTTTAACTGAAATAAAATGGAGGAAAGGTCACAGGAACGTAACTCTGATTGGTTGACCACTCAATGTTCTCCTTGTAATATTAGAAGAGAATGAACTGGGTTCTCATGAAAACTCATTCAAGTTCAAGTGTTCCATTGTTAGTTTTTTCTTGCTTGCTTAATTTCAAGTTTTCAACTATTCTTCCCTTTTTTATCATAACTAGCAAACCAACACGCGCGCTACGAGCACGATTATTTTTTTTACTTCTTATAACTTCAAGTCATTCAAAAGTTAATGATTCTTTTAATCTGAACCAGCGGAATTTCGCTGATTCAAATTTAGAGAGTAGAGAATCGATTCTTTCCAACACTGAGAAAACTGTTTGGTTTGGACAACAAAACTTTTTGTTGCTATAGAAGCTACAAAAATTGTTGGTTGTGCCAACCGAATTTTTGTTGAACCAACCAAAGTTTTTTTAATTTAACCAAAACCGAGATTTTGTTGGTACAAATGAATTTTCTTGGTTCAACAAAAGGTTTGTTGAAAGAAACCAGATTTGGTTGGCACAACCAAACAATTTTTGTTGCTTCTATAGCAACAAAAAGTTTTGTTGTCAGAAACAAAAAGATTTCTCAGTGAAAGAATCAAAAATTCCTAATTATTATTATTCTTCAACAAACATGATTTCTATAGAAATTATGTTTCTTGAAAAATAATCCGCTTACGAACATATTATCAAGAAACTCACTGGATCAAAACCTGAAAGTTATAAGGACGATTGGAAGACTCACGTCAGTAACCCAAGTCGGTTGGCTGAGGTTGGCAAGGCGAAGCGAAAAAATATACAACTTCCGACTGTCGTGTCCATAAAGATTGTATCGGCGCGTAGGTGCAAAGCCATTCGTTGATGTCTTATTATACTGGGTGGTTATTTACGATCCCGAAGCCTCGTGGAAAGAAAGAAAGAAAGAAAGAAAGGAGTGGATAGGGTAGAGAGAAAAGGCAAAGCACACTCAATCGGAAGACTCCCATCCTTTTGTATAAACTTGCAAGTATTATTGCAGTCGATAATTATTTTTCAAGAAATAAGACGTACGGAGTAAGTCTCACAGGAAGGCAATTGTACTTGGAGAAAAAGTTAGTGTTTTATAATTAAATGCCGTACTAGAGAAACGCAGGTCGTTGCCGCGAAGTGTAAAGATTGAGATAAACACGACGAATTCATTAAAACGATTGTTAATTACTGCCTCGAGTGACACGTGGGGAAATGGATGGCGAGAAAGGGACGAGCAGCTGCTAACTCGAGAGAACCGTGCAGAATGAAAAGAAACCTGATTTTTCAAACTCATTCTGTTTCCGGTGCACGCAATTCTATAGTTATGCGGCTTCATTTCATATGTTCAAGTGTACATCGTCATGTAGAGATTCAAAATGATTTCTGATGTATAATTTTGTTAAAAAGAGTATATCTCGAAAATATCCAACACATTCTTGACGAAAACCTGATTGAAAACCAATAACTTGTAATTCCTTATCTAATTTCAGAAATCTCAATAATTTTCATAAAATTCCTTAAAATACCTTTAACAACCTACGAAAATCAAAATCTAGTGAAATTCTTTTAATTTTAAAGAATCTAATGATATTTGCTACAATTTTAAGAAATTTGAAGAACTTTTAACAGATTTCAAGGGTTTTTCCTTTCATTGGATTTTCCTGTATTTTAAGGAATTGAATGAGATTTCATAGAATTTTGAATAATCTTAAGGAATGTAAAAGGATTTTACGATTTTTTCGAACTTATAAGGGATTTCATGACATTTCATGGGATTTTCAGATTTTCTAAGGGATGTAATGAGATTTTATGCGATTTTATAGGGTGTTAGAGGGATCGGAATTTGATGAAACTTCTTGAGATTTCTGAAATTAGATAAGGATTTACAAGCTTGTACCTACATTTCAAAACTTAAAAATTCTGATATATTTTACATTTTCAGATCCCTTAAAAAAATTTTAAATCCTTTGATCTGAAATTGTTTATAGAATCCTCTGAAGGAGTGCAAAAACGAGAAATTAGTAATTCCTAGTTATAATAAAATAGTTACCATATTTTACATCAGAATATTTGAAAATATTTTTCTAGTTGTATTTTAAGTTCTGTGAGTAAAAAGTTGGTACAAAAAACGTTATGGAGTACATTATTATAGGTGCATTAGAATTTGGTATCAGCGGGTTTCAAGGGAGATTAGGCAAGGGCGTCTCTCGCGTCTGCCAGCAATTTTAGGCGGTCCATTAACGACGGTAACTCTTCACGACCGGCCGCTACGAAGATTCAATTTGAATGCTAACCAGAATAGGAAGTTCGCGCCGGGCCCTGGCGAATATCCTGTTATTGCCAATTTCGTGCGCGTTTCTGCAGCCCACTTTGCGATCGTTTAGATTATCATCTCTCTTTCGACGGTACCTCACCACCTCTTTCTATATACCTCTCGGTCCCATCGTTTCCGGGGATAATTGAACTTTATTGACGATCGTCATCCAGAGAACACCAGTTCCAACTACACCCAGAGGCCTTCATATCTATTTAATCATGTTCCCTTGATTCCTTCGAAATTCACATACATTTTCCTAATATTTCGAAGTGTAAGTCAGAAACAGCCTTTTATTTTATAGCATTTCATAATATGATTTATGGCAGAATTGAGCATTATTCGATTTATATACTCAGAAAAAAGTTTGTTTAAATTAAACAATATTTCTTTTAATTAATTGAACGAAATAAGGGAATAATTTTTTGCAGATAAAAAAAGAAACCAATGTATACTATAGTTCCATTTATCTAAGACGTACTCCATAACCAATAAAATTAGTAATTTTCTGAAAACGAGAATTATCAAACATTATTTTTTTAAAATTTAATGAAAAAATGTAGTTAAATATTAATTTTTTGTTTAAAACAAAAAAATACTTATACCTTACAAATTATTTGTTTCAAATTAAACAAATCCTGTATTTAAACCAAATATATATATACCAAACAAATTATATATTTCAATCAATAACCTGGATATACTTCATTTATTAAAATTAAATAAATTTTTTATTAATTGAAGTAAGAAATTTATTTCGTTTAATTATATGACTTCAAACAAATTTTTTTGTTTGATTTAAACTAACTTTTTTCTGAGTGTAAATTATTCGAATGATCTGCGAATCAAAATTTTATTCGTATTTGTTCAGTCGTTAATTACTTAGTTCGTCATTTAATTATATTTAATTATATGTATATTTTTAGCAGATTTATGTTCATGCTATTCATTCTGTTTTCGATTTTTTGGATTTAATTGAATTTGGTACCATTTGCGATTATTAAACTTTAACACCTCTCTTTTGTTTTATAAATAATTATCATTCAGAGCAAAACAGTTTCGGCTAATAATATCAATTGATTCTTTTGTTTAGAGATTTTTTTATATCACGTAGTAATAACAGAATTAAAAAATTTGAATTTGAAAGTAAAACTGGCTTAATTTAAAATGCAGTGACTAATTGTAAGAAGAAGAAAATGAGAAGAAAAAGCGCTGTATTGAAATTAGAATGCGGGGTCGTAAGCATTAAAATTTCAAAGATTAATATCAGCGTCTACAAATATGCCCAACACCGCCTTCTTGCCATTGACAATAATTCTTAATTCTTAAGCGATGCACCGTTATGGCATCCAATGGGCCGCACTTTAAGGAACGATGTGTCTTTCTTATTTCAATTAGATGAACCCTAATCGTGTCTCGCATCATAAAACGCGAGTAATATCGTGACTCGTTTCTCGTTATTGCTGAGGTGCCATCTTCTGAATCGATTATCGAATCGTTTCCATCCCCTTTAGGAATTCCGTCCATATTTATTAGGCGTTAACAACGACATTAGAGAAGCTTCAAAATTTGCATGGTAATTTCATATGTTTTCATTTGACTTTAAATTATTCTTTATAGCACTGCTACCAAAGGAGGTGTTTATTCCGTCTCTAAGTTATTTTATCGCATAATTATTGCCGATCCAGGGTTCGTTTCAAACCACTTGTGAATATAAATATTTTTGATATTAGCTCAAAATTCCTTCTTTCTGTGTATATAATATATTTTATGATCTACTAATTACATATAAAAAACAAATCTAATACCTTCTCTGATGAGAATGTAATAAGTTAAACACAGTTCTTTTAAAATAAACTAGCAACTATGATCTGCTCGCGATTAATTTCTCGTTTTTGCACTCCTTTGACCAATTATTATATATTATTATATATATATAATAATAATACCATATTTTAAAATAGGATTGGATTAACTGATTGCTTTACTGATGTTATTGAACCCATTCAATTAATTCTCATGTAATGTTTACAGCCATATTAAATGGATCCTATTATTGTGACTAGCAGTGAAAACAAATAAATCTAAAAGTCAAAAAAAAAAAAAAAAAAGCAACAACCGTATAATTTACTATTAAAAATCTCAGCCCAGAGCATGACAGGCGAATTCGTGCTGCGGTCTCTTGTAAGGGGTCTGATTTCTTCTCCTTCTTCCCTTTCGATTACTTCACTCAGTAAAAAACCGAATTAGTTCGCCTGATTTAAGCTTGATCGAAATCACGTTATCGTGCACAACTGACTGCAAAATGATTTTGAAGAAAAGACGAAAGGAGGTAGAATGTAGAATGTAGATCGAAAGTTCTGATTGAGGCGACAAACGTCCTTGAATAAAGGCCGATACCGAAGACGAAGGTCTTCTCTCCGGTTCTGGACTAACGACCCTCTCGTCGAGATTCGAAATGGCTAATTTAGCGTGGTGGCTCCCCAGGGACGTTGCTCGCGGAGGATTCAGGAGCGTACCAAGAGGGTGGAAGAAGAACCGAAGGATGCAGGATTGTAGGATCATGAGTGCGGAAAAGAGAGAACAAGATAGAGAGAAAGAGAGAGAGAGAGTCAAAGACAAGGAAAGAGACGTGAAAGGGCGAGAAGGGAGGCCGAGATCTCCATGTCTTAATATAATTCTATTAGAAGTAACTATGCACGCTCTGGTCTGCCCATCGCTGTTGGATTTAATCACGGAGCCAGCGAACCGTGCGATATTCTACTGCCTCCCACCTCGCAACCAAGGAGGACTCTTATTGCCAAATTAACCTGACCTCAGCTACCTGAATTCACGAACGTGATACGCCTTCATTTATTATAACTGTAGTTTCGCGCGACATGCATGTATGATTGCCAATTGAGGAGAGCAAGTATATTATCCGCTAGAGACATTTCAAAATTACAACTGTCTCCTTCCAGCAAAAGGGTTATAGTTATGTTAAGGCTTCGGCGTTGTAAGAGATAAGAAAATTAGAGCCTAATGAAATTCACACGTATCGTGTCAAGCATCCAACAAGATAAATTCTAGAGTAAATTCTTCTTTAAAGATTCCTTTTCTTTTTACAGCTGAACTGCAGATGGACGTCTTAAGAGAGAGGCAAGTCAAGGATAGTCTAGAACGACAACTTCAAGATGAACAGAAGACCCGAGGTAAGTGCTCACATCATCATCAGCCAGTGTCTTGAAACGAATTTCGAATGCTACCACTCTTTGGGAAATTTCACTGATTTAGGGCAAAGGACATGTAAAAGACATGTAAGACATGTAAAAGACATATAAGACATGTAAAAGACATGTAAGACGTAAAGTATGCATTGCGTGACGAAATATAGGTGCAAGAAGTCGATTCGCGATATAATAATAGTTGGCCATGTATCGAATGTCTCGAACGGGTTTCGAATCAAGGGTTAACTCAGTAATAAATCAAGAAGCCGTAGAGACACTTCGCTATAAAGTCTCAGCTGATTCTATGTTATGGTAGAGACCGAAGGATCCTGCGTATCCTATTATTCTATGTTGGGGGTCCTAGCCCACCCCCGCCCCCCACCTAGTTCTCATCCTCTACCTTATACGCTCCTTCGCGTAATAGCAGGAAGACGCAAACCAAGCCAAAGGCCGTGATCACTCAACCAAGTTTGGATCGGATGTCAGTTCGTAATAGAATAGTCCTCTCGCGTTTATAACTCGGTTCCTTTGACCACCAACTCTCTATCTTCTTGCGTCATAAGGTATTCCCTTGCATCCTTCCTTGCATCAGCTACCGACGTGTCTTAAATTCGAAAAGTTTTAATTGGATTCCTATTTTTCTAGTCGAAGAGTATCACAGGAACAATAGGATGGTAGTTGATGACCTATAGCTGTCTCGAGCAGATAGTGTCTAGGAGAAAGGTCGTATAAGAGTTTTTGGAAAGCTAATTATCATTTGTTTAACTTATCTCCACTCACCCAACGTTAATTAGGAAGAGTTTGATTATTTGTGTTAGTTTTTTTTCGACTTTTTACTTAATGAAATAGTGAGTGGATTGATGAGAATTAATTAATGAATGAATTAGTGAGAATAACTTAATACTTTCAGGAAGTAAATTGTAATATTTTAGTTAAAAACCATAAGTGTGAATAATAAGCTATTCTAATAAAAATATATTCAATTGAAGATTGACGGAAATTGGGAAACATAACTTATTTAATACATTATTAGTAAATATTCTTGACAGTAAATTGCAGCTAGAAAATTTTAGATATTTAATTCTATCTTGTATAATAGATTTATGAAAAAAAAAATTGGATGAGAATTTTCAATTAAAAAAAAAATTGGTAGCGGTGGGATTCGAACCCACGTGTGCTTAGAACATCATCACCGGGATAAACTTATGGACGATTTCTTCACTTCCAGATAAAATTTATCTTGCAGATAAATTCCGGTTTTATCTGCAAGATTTTTATGCGGAGATTTAAGAAATCGACCATTAGTACTTACATTCTAATTTCTAATCATAGATTAGAATCTTACGAGGTCCTAATGCCTTAGACCACTCAGCCACGCTACCTGTTGTTGTAAAAGCATCTGTTTGTAATTCTTCTTCAGATAAAATATTTGCATTGGGAATTATATTTTATAGTGCAAATTGTGGATAAAGATTTATTGAAAACTTTGAGGAAGTAAATTGTAAAATTTTAGTTAAAAACTATAAGTATGAATAATAAACTATTCTAATAAAAATATATTCAATTGAAGATTGATGGAAATTGAGAAAAATAACGTATTTAATACATTATTAGTAAATATTCTAGATTGTAAATTGCAGCTAGCAAATTTTAGATATTGAATTCTATCTTGTAGATTTATGAAAAAAAAAAGAATTGATGAGAATTTTCAATTTGAAAAAAAAATTGGTAGCGGTGGGATTCGAACCCACGAATCTACAATACCCGGTACAAACTAACTTACACCTAATAGTACGATCGCTCCTTAGACCACTCGGACACGCTACCTGTAGTTGTAAAAACACCTACTTGTAATTCTTTTTTAGACAAAGCATTTGCATTTGGAATTAGTCGACACATAGTTAAATAGCTAGATATTACGGTTTAATATCCACTTTTCTCCGCGTAGGTGTTCGATAACTTAATTTTCGGACAAATGAAACTTTCGTTAAATGAAATTTGGAGAATATTCATGCACCTCAAATTCATGACTCAAGTTTGTTGCACCTCAATTTTAATGTTCCCACTCCAGGCAGAATCTATTGATCATACTCTTCACATCCATCTAAGTGACAACTGAGAGATATATTTCATACACATACACATATATATATTTATACAGCAAGCAGACATCCTGAAGATAAAACCCGAAGCAGCCTGTGCTGCATGAGACGATTTCCTATATTTTGGCGATATCGTAAACGTACTACCACTCGTGTGCAAGAACGTGTCAGAGTGGGTGTTGTTCAGTGGCTAGCCGTCATATTCATGTATTGACACGGAGCTGGTTGACTAATGGACCGTTGTTGTCCCAGGCTCGTGTTACCACGATGGTCTCATTCAGCCAAGTCTTTTTTTACATTCTCATCAGAGAAGGTATTAGACGTTTTTGTCAAATGTCCACGTTTTGGGACTCCCTGAACCCGAAAAATATGTTTTTACGAATGTGTCTGTCTGTGGGTCTGTAGATTTTTAGTTTGTGAGCACGATAACTTTCGAAAGAATTGACCGATTTGATTAGTCTTTGGTATACTCTTTTAGTGTCCTAAAATGTCGATTCGTCAAAAGGCTAATCTGGGATATTAAGGCTTTTATTATATTATACGATATCCAAAATGCAAAATCGGGGGTGGAAAATTTGACAGTCACGACCCGCTCGTTGAAATGCTTTTTTAATAAGCTAACTCGCGACGTCCCGTGGTTCCATTCCATTCCTCTGTCCGACTTAACATATTTATCGGATCTGCTTTGTTCGCTTGTCAACGAACGTCGTCTTTAGGGGGTGGAACCACGTTATTGAATCGCTACGGCTTTTCGTTGAAAAATGGATTCTCTTGTTCGACCTGAAAAAAACTGTCATCGACCCTGAAGGACGAACGCCTTGCTGGTAGTTGTGACTCATAAATGAGGGAATATTTCGCGGGGTTAACCACTGCTGAATTCAGGTGTATACACCTGCTTTTCAATTCTTTTGGATTCTTTTGGATTCTCTTGAATTCTCTTATGTGCTTTGAATTCTTAAGTTCTTGAATTCTGGTGTACATCAAAAACTCAACCCTTTTAACAATGTCTATGTATATAAAATTGAATGTCTGTGTGTATTCCGAATAGGGCGGCATAAATCTATTTTGTAATCTCTTGAAAATTCTTAAATTCTCATGAAATCCCTTGAAATTCCTTAAAATAAAATAAAATCCCCAAGGAGTTTCACTGACTTAAGGAAATTCAAAGAAAATTACAGCGAATTAAAATGGTATTAAGTGAATTCATTAGAATTCACTGATTTTGGGAGATTTCACTAAATTAAAGTCACCTGAATACTTCTGAAGTCACTTGGAAACTCTTAAAGTATCTTTGACTTCTTCTGAAATTTCTGTAGACAATTGAAGACAATTGAAGTGAATTCGCTGACTTTTGGAGATTTCACTGAATTAAAGTCAAGTCATTTTAAGGGGTTTCAAAAAATGCTAAATAACAAAACAATTTCGAGTGGTTTTAAAGAATTTCAAGGGATTTCAAAGATTTTAAGTTATTTTAAATGATTTTACACGCATTTTCAAGAGAGAAATTTTAAAAGACACAAAATAATTTTAAGAATTTCACATAAAAAAGGTCTGGTTTTGTTTTATATAAATAGTTTATCAGTTTCTAGGCTTAACGCTAAATTTATTCCCTTCTTAGTCTTGTTTTAAGACTATAAGTTTTAAACCTAAAAACTGACTTAATCTGTAAACAAAACCAGACCTTTTTTCTGCGTTATTTAAAGATTCACGGATTTTTAAAGAATTAAAAAATATTTTCAATTATTAAAAATGATTTACACCGATATTTAAGGGAATTGAAGAGTATTAATGGATTTTAAATAATCTTAAGTTATTGAAAATAATTTTAAGACTTCAAGTGTCTTCAGATATTTCAGGAGATTTAAGATATTTCTGGAAAATTCAATAGATTTCTATGCAAGTGTACACCTGATTTCATAAGTTCTCAACCCCTCGAAAATCCCTTAAAATTTTTTTAAATATCTTGTAATCCCTTGAAATTCCTTGTAATTACCTAAAATCAAATAAAAATCCCTTAAGGGGGGAATGGGGTATAATGCATAAAAAAACGCTTTTTTTATGAATTTTTTTTAGAGATCTGGTTAAAGTTTTATTAAAATCTTTTGCATATTACAAAGTATCATTCGAACAACATTCAGTAATTTTTTTGTAGAAAAATATCGAGAAGTAAGTTAGTGACAGAGAATTTTCGAGGACGCCTTTTTAAAAAGATGTTTTTCGATTCCAGCGATATCTCAACGTAGAATTATCTGAAACAAAAAAAGTTGCAAAATTTAGCTAAAGTATGAGTTTTTCCTCCCCCCAATGATTATTTTTAGAATTTTTTTTTTTATTTTTAAAGTTGTTGTGATCATTTTAAGTCAAAATTGCAATTTTTACGAAAAATGTCGTTATTTTTTAAGTAGAAAAAAACCTTAATATAAAAAAATTAAAATTTCCCATTTCTTCAAATTCCAGACAATGTCGGGTAAACTTCTGCTAGTATATAGAAAGATAAAAGTAAAAAGGCGCTATCTAATCAAAAATTTCACACTTCCTAATGATTCGAAATGCCTCTATTGGGAAAGTGAAAAAAGCAGAGAAAATTGTAGATGTATACGGCCTTTCACGGCTTTGTTTCAGTCGTCATGCTATAATCACTATGATTAAGATTTTCAGACTGAAATCTGATGAAAATTACTTCTTTTTGTGTATAGCGTCGTTGGCCTAATGGAGACCGGTGTCATGAACGAGCGTGCCGTAAAGTGGCTCAAGCGCAAGTGCAAGGCGTGGATGCAAAGCGAGTTAATTTCCTCGTAGGCGTTGAAACAAAATTATTCTTTCTTTTAACGACTCGTGTCGTTGGTGAAGCGGGGAGGACTATATGTAAGCCGATATGTAATTTGTGCGCCTCGTCGAACTCTGGGTCGTATGGGAGTTGATGATTGATGACCATCTGAGTTCTACGGATATTTACGCACACTCTTCGAAATACCTCCTCTCATTCGACTAATGACTGTCTCGTAAGAGATACCGCGTCAACCAATACCGCCTCTCAATCGCGAATCGACGACACACTAACAAGGGCGTTTCCACTATGACTTTCCTCGAATTCCCAAAATGATCGAATCTCGTTAAAACTATCTTTAATATCCGTCCAAGCAGTAGCTGTAAAAGCTATTTCAGGGTGTTCAACTTTTACCCGAAAACACGACAAATTGGTACTGCTGGGAATATAATATACTGTGCGGGTTTTGAGAAAATTTGGGAGTTTTCTTCATTTTATTTTTCTTGAGGGAAGTGGATTTCCGGTTTGAGAAATATTTTCCAAATAATCAATTTCAATATTTTTATTTGACACTTGCAACTTTTGTTATGTCTCTTGTATTGTATTTAATGGATTTTATAGAATATTTCCAAGGGTTTCGTCAAATTTTAAAGTTTGTCGTCGTGGAAGATTATTAAGGGATTTAAAAAAATTTTTATTATATGAGTTTTGTGGTATAAAATATTTAATTGAATTTCAAGGAATTTTTAAGAGTTCTTATGGGTTTTAAGTGTTTTCGTGGAAGTTTAATGAATTTTAAGGGGTTTCTAGTAATTTTAAGAGATTTTCAGGGATTTTAAGGAATTTTAAAGTTTGTCGGGGAATTTATAGAATTTAAAAAATTTTTGAGGTTTTTAGGAATTAAGGATATCTTGACTTTTTAAAGGATTTTGACGAACTTTATGTGATTTCACAAAATTTTAATAAATGTTAAGAGATTTTAACGAATTTTAAGAGATTTTAAAAAAATTTAAAGACTTTTGACGAATGTTAAGTGACTCTAGGGGATTTTAAAGTTTCTCATGGAATTTAAAAGGATTTCAAGAGGCGCATGAATTTTCCCCAAATTATTACATTTGATCTATAAGTTTCATATGGTCAAAAATCAAGTTATTGAACACTTAATTATAATAAGTATTATATAATGATCTCAATAATTTTTATTTATCCGAATTGTCAACTGACATAATCTCTATTTGTCCTAAATATTATTTACAACATTTTTTATTATCTCGAATCGTTATTTGGCATAATAATCTTTTGAATTTTTCTCAAATCCCAAAAAAAAAAAAAGCTTTAAAAAAGCAAATTACACATGTATGATGATTCTATTGTAAGAGGGACCTTAGGTATATTTATAAGCTGGAAAAATGCGGGAATTGTCCGCAAATTTCATGGACAAAATTTAGTAGCAGACATTCCATATTGATAAGACGAAAATCAAAAGAAATTAAATTTTTCCTGTATGATTTCACGTGAAATCGTGTCAGCTAATTATGTATGTTTCTTCAGCGTGAAATTTTACATAGATTGAACTGCCGGGAATTGTAAGCAGGGACATAGACACGATATTAGCCTATTTAGAAGACTGTTTGGCATTTCGTTAAAGGTCGAAATCCCAACCCCCTGTTGTAACGGGTTTGCATTATGTTCTAAAGGGATCGAGGGACTAACCTCCCTCGCAGCCATTCACAAAAGGGGGTGCTGCTAGTCTTTAAAGTTTTGTATGCAACAATAAGATGACCTTTATCGTAGCACTAAACACGCTCTGCGATCTATAATTCCTTTCCTACATAAAATGCAATTTTTTCCATTTTTTCAAATTTAAATTGTAAATTTGTAAATTTTTTTCTTTTTATTTTTACATTTTTTTGTAAATATAACAGATTCTTTCTGCTATGTCAGCAGATGACTCTAACAGAAGCATATTTGTAAATTTTACAGACAAAGATGTAAGATTAACAGATTTTTTTCTATTAAAATAACAGAAATGTCCAACAGATCTGAATCTGTAACTTTAACAGATTTATTTTTCTGTGTGTACCTACTAATTGTTAATAAAAACAAATTCAAATTAAGAGAGTAGTGAAAATTCTGGAATACAGCAGAAAGCTTAGATATTTGACGGGTTTTTGATGTCACATGGCAGAGGCCGAAAAGCCGAAAGAAAAAGCTCGATAAAGCAAACCGCGAAAGTATGGGAACCGACAGCTGCCTTTACTGCCAGTTTACATGAAGTTGCGGCTTCCTTGTAATTAGCAAAGCCGTTTGTTGCAAGACTCGATACAAGCAACCTTCACACTCGACGACCCCACTCCATTTTCACACGTGGCACCTGTCTGATATTCTTACCGAGGCATTGACAGCACCCCTTTACGACAAATTATCCTACACACTCTCATTTTATAATTGTCCCTTTGTTCTAAGTGCAACTGGACTGACAAACTCAGTCAAGGCGAGAACAATTTCAAGTCACCACGTTACGTCAATTTCAAGTCACGTCGATTTATTTAGGTCAGCAATTTTTATTTTCACCTAGAACGAAGAAATTCTTTCGCAACTGTAACCTGAGAGGAGCAACTGGATATTGTTGAACATGCCAATCTCCGGACTTGAATCCTGAATCCAGATTATCAATCCCTCTTCCTTTATCAGGGTGGCCACAAGATTCAATTTTTCAATTTCCCTGACTATGAGGACTATTAAAATTCCTTAAAGTTATTTTCAAAACATAAAAACTACTTAAAATTTTTACAAGCTTCTTAAAATCCTTTAGAATTCCACAAAAAACTTTTAAATTCTTTAAAATATCTAAAAATCTTTTAGAGTTTTTGAAAACTTTTCAAAATTCCCTAAAATTCCACAAAATCTTTAGAAAATTACAAAAATCTCGTGAAATCCTTTAAAATTCAATGAGAAATATTAAAATCTCTTAAAATCACTTTAAAAAATAAAAATTTCCTTAAATTTTTACAAGTTCTTTAAAATCCTTTAAAATTTCTCAAGGAACTTTAAAATTCTTTAAAATTCTGTGAATTCCCCAAACTTCCTTAAAAATCTCTTAAAATTTCATGAAGTCATTTAACAATTTTACTAAATCTTTTATAGGTTATAAAAATCTCTTGTAATCACTTTAAATTTCTAGAAACCTCTTAAAATTATTGAAAATGTCTTGAAATCATTAGAAATCTAGAGAATCTCAAAGAATACCTGAAAATTATTTATAATCCTTCGAAATCCTTGGATAATTTCTAAAATTTGTTAAACAGGTAAACTATAAAACTTATTTAATACGACAAAAATAACATAGTTAGCATAAATGTCAATTTCTATTTTCCCTGACAACTACTCGCATTTCCCTGACATTTCCCTGACTTCCCTGACATGTGACCACCCTGTTTATGTATTCCTCTCAGTGACAAACGGAATTGAAAGCGTACGATCAGCCAACCGAGATTTATACACGATTTTTCCCCTGAATTAACTGGGTGGTAATGCCGGGATCGGGTGTCGCTGTAATTGGGACCCGAGGGACTTTTCGCGCGTTCGTCTCTCCCGTCAAACCATTGCCGCCAACGCAAAACGCACAACGCCTCGAGAACGAGACTAGAAAAGAGATTCAGGACAAAATGAGATTTGATGAGATTTGAAAAATAAAGCGGAGAATCGCGTTCATATATAGGGGTTGAGTATAAAGTCGTGCAAAGGAAGATGAGCTCGAACATGAAGATTTTTCTCTTCTTCGCGTCGGGAGGAAAAGTGCTAGGGGAAAAAGTGAGGTGGCGTCGACTGAAGAGAATTCGTCAAAGAAACTGTACAGGTGCCAGTCGACCGTGGACGACAAACTCTATCCCCTTGTATCTCTCCTTCTGTCTTTCACAACACAACCCTTGACGCGAGTTAGCGGCTAGCAGACGCGACACCTTTGACGTAGTTGGCCAGCTTCTGTTGGGGGTTTATTTTCGCGTCGCGACGGCTCTGGTTCTTTTTATCTCAAAGCTGTTTCCCTTTGCGCCTCTTCTGTATTCCTCAATTTCCAATGAGTTGGAATACGACATGAAACGCTAAACTGCCACAAAGGGGGTAAACCGTAGTCCCCTGTTGCGACCCCTAGTTCTCTCGATTTTCTCTCGTTTCCTCCCTTCAACCCTCTCATTTTCTGGCGCCGACTGAAGCTTCCTAATGTTTGCCCACAGCAGAAACCTGACTTTATTTAACGTCATACGTATACCTTTCTCCTGTATTCGATCCACTCGGTGTGTAGGCACTCAAAGATTCAATGAATCAGAACACAACACGTAGTCAGAAATGTGGCGATCACAAAAGGAATCCTTGCGCGAAACCAGTGAACGAGAAGGGGTGGATTTTGTGCGTGTCACCTTGTATGTGGTATGCTTGGCTATCCGCTTACCCTCCTCGGCTTATAAACGAGCTGGGATTTTCACACTCGCTTCAAAGTGACCCAAGTGCTCTCGCGCGCAAAGTCCATCGATGCCAATGTGTCTACTCTTTTGAAAATTAGTTTTCCACCTCCGGAGATTTCTCTGCAGATGCCAGGTCGAACGTGCAAAAATTGCTTCAAGTTGAAACTTGAGGCTTCTTTTAGCTTTCGGAAAATAATAACGAGTCAATCGAGGGGTTGACGAATTATGAAATCAGATGTAGGCTCTTTTGCACAGAAATATAATTGGATTGAAATTTCAGACGTCTAGTCTGACGAAAATTTTTATTTTATTTTATTTCATTTTTGGATTAAAAATACCTAAAAAGTTCCCAAAAAATGAATCCTTAAAATTATTTTGTCTTTTAAAATTTCACGAATAACTTAAAAAGTCCTTAAAATCATTTGAAGTTCTTTTAAATGCCTTAGAAAAATAAAATTTTTTAGAATCATAATTTTTTAAAATCACTAAACCTCTGCAAAATCTCTTCAAAATCGGTTAAATCTTTTAAAATCACTTAAAATCTTTGAAATCCCTTGAAATTCTTTAAAACCACTCAAAATTGTTTAAAATCTCTTAAAATTTTTTGAAATCCCTTAAAATCACTTGATGTCACTTAAAATCCTTTCATATATCTCAAAAATCTGTTAAATCACTTAGGATCTCTTAAAATCTGTTGAAACCAATCAAAGTCCCTTAAAATCACCAAAAATCACTCAAAATAATTTAGAATCACTTTAAGTGACTACAGAAATTTCAGAAGAATTCAATGTTCTTTAAGAAATTTCAAGTGACTTTAATTGTCTTCAATCTTCTGAAATATCTAAAGTCATTTGAATTCATATAAATTCACATGAAATCAAGTGACTTCATTTGAAATCACTTGAAATCGCTAGAATTTTCTTGAAATTTTCTGAAGTCAATAAAACTTTCTGAAATCACTGCAATATCCTGAAATATCTTCAAGCTTGAAGTCTGAAGTAAGTGTACAATCGATCGGTTGAGTTGTAAACCCCTTGCGAATTTTATCTTATTTTAATGAATTTCAAGGGATTTCATGAGAATTTAAGAACTCCGCTTTTATAATTTTGAATAATTGTAAAATCATTGATGTCTTCGGAAACATTGAACCCTCCTCTTCTGTTTAACATAAATTGCAGGTGGTTGACTATCGGAGATGGAACTTGTAAATCGTGACGGGAGTTCCCAATAACAAGATTGTATTCACTCCTATCTAGGAGAACCATACATATATGGCAGGGCAGGTGCTGTTCGCGAGGGGTAGCTAGTTGCCGTGGTCACTTTGTGAACTAAGCTGGCTTTGCTCGCTGTTTAATTAAGTCCTGCCTAGACTACTCACTTGGTACGCCCCCTTCTCTTCTCTCCTTGGCCATACAACCACCGCACTAGCCTTCGTTAATTCACTGTCCAACCATTGTTATATCAGTCCTACCTTGTACTTGCGTAACCTCGCGAATACGATCCTCCGCTTATCACAGAAAAATTACATGACGACAAGAGCTTTTTTCATGAAGCTTTTTCCTATTTTCTAAACAAGAACGAACGCGCGCGCATTTACTTAAAAATCCTCAAAAATTCACGAAAACCTTCAAAATCATTAATCTCTTGAAATCCATATTAAAATTCGTGAAAATCTCTAAAAATCCCTAGAAACCTCTTGAAAATTCTTAAAAATTGACGAAAACCTTCAAAATCATTAATCGATTGTCTAAAATCACTATCGATGCTTAAATGACGAATCAGGTGTGCGGAATAGGCGTTACAATATTTCGACTTCGACTGAATCATCTTTTTAGAATAGAGAGAAGAGAGAATACCTCACTTCTTCCAATCGAATTTTCAGTTGTAAGAAATTCCCATGAAATCTCTTGATAATCCTTAAGATATTTTCAAATCGTTAAAATGAATGATAAAATCCTTAAAAATGATAAAAATGACGAATTTTGAATGACCGAATTTTTGGACGAAGTTATTCAATGCTTTCAATATAAATTTTTACTTTTCATCCTAAAATTATTCTGTCTATGATAATTTTTAGTTGAAATTCGTAAAATTTGATGCTCTTTAATTGGAAATACATGTATCATGAATGAACCGCTGACGGCGAAGAAGATTTGAGGGCGGGTTGAGAATTTCTTCTAGGATGTTTATTTTTGCCAGCTTCCACCCCCTAGTTTTGCCTTAGGCTTGTAACCTCAGCACGCGTATGAATTCGTTGGCGCATAACAGTGAGCTTCCGTAATATAATTGTTAATGCGCTGGTGGGCCTCGGGCAGCTTTTATGCATTGTGTAGCTCGTCTCTGTGGTACAGACCAACCCCTTACGTAAAAATAGACGCACATCCAACACCGCGTATTATCTACGCCTCGTTCACTGCCTCACGTTATGGATAATCAGTGATCACCGATGAAAATAAATGCATGGTACATACGCGCTGTCGCACAACATGGTGCGAAGGTCTCTTTCATATCACTTGGCGATCTTATTTTCTCTTATTTTCACTTTGATATGTGCGAGAAAATCATCTTCGATCTCCGCCATACACAAAAGAAAGAATAGTATTACCTACTCGTAAGCAATTTCCTATAATAGAATTTTTTTAAGTAGGAATTTTTTTAAATTGTGTATAATATCTTTAGAAGGTATTACTAGTGTTTCTTTGTTTTAATTATAATTGTTTATAATAAATCTCTGTCACCACTTTGAAGAATTTGAAGGATTTAAGGACAACTTTGTAGCCTACTCTGTTATACTTTTAGTTAGACTCCGCAACAAAATTTTCTGAGTTATTTTCCGCTAGGGGGTGAATTTCTCGGTTACCTGGATAAGGTGCAGACGTGTAGAACATTCTGCCAAGCGTTCGAAGAAGTGCTTCGTGCAGCGAACGAAAAATGTGAAGAGAAAAATAAAATTCACGAGCTTTACCACAAAAAGCGCTCGAACGCAGCAAGCATATTGTTGCAGATTTTCCGGACGAAGTTTCCCTAGTGGTGAATAACTTATGTAATGAAACTATATTCATGGGGATGTGCTTGTATGCATGATTATACAAAATTTAAACGTTTCTAATTTTAAATACGGTTTTAATTTAAATATTTTTCTTTTTCCTTTTCTGAAAGATTTTTCAAAGATTTCTTAGAGATTTGTATAGAATTTTTTGGAAAATCCTTTTGATCACTCTACATCTACAAATTTGACGAGATTTCAAAACGTCTTACTCTCTAAACTTGATTCAGTGAAAAATCAGTGATTCTTTTCTCATGATTTTAATAATTGGTAAAGAATCTGCTGCAAGTCAGACGTCTACTCAGGCGATTTTTTATGCATCAAAGGTGGTTTTTCATCAATAATTAAAAATATTGTTTATAAAAACATTTCCAATGCTTTCTGCTGCAAAAATCAAATTATTGTAAATAAGACAACTCTTTTAGTGAAAATCTTTGAAGAAAAAAAAAGGTTCGTCTGAGTAGACGTCTGAAACTTCCGCCCAATAAGGTTTGCAAGATATTTTAAGGAATTTTAAGGATTTTCAAGAATTTATAAAAAAAGGTTTGAAAATAGGTTTTGGAAAAGCGAATTTAAAGAAGAAGGCTTGAAAAAAAGAGTGTTTGGAAAGTGGATTTGGAAAAGTAGGTTTGAAAAAGAGGAATTGCAAAAAAAAGTTTAAAAAGTGGATTTAAAAAAGCGAGTGAGAAAAGGAAATTGGAAAAATAGATATGGAAAAAGGGCTGAAAAAGAGGTTTAAAAAATTTTTTAAGAAGAGCTTTTGGAAAAGGAGATTTGAAAATTGCGTTCAGAAAAACAAGTGATAAAAGAGGTGGAAAAAAGAATATGTATGGAAAGAGGCCAGAAAAGTGGATATGCAAAGGAAGGTTGGAAAAGTGTGATTAGAAAAGCGAGTGAAAAGAGGAGATTGGAAAAATAAATCTGCAAAAGTAGCTGGAAAGAGGGTTTGAAAAAAAAGGAATTAGAAAAATGAATATAGAAAGGGGTTGCAAATTCCTAGGCCTAAACTTTCCAATAAAAAAAAGGGTGAATAAAAAGCCATAAAAGGTGAATAAAACCCCTACTATAGTAGAACCGGAAACAGCCTTATTTAACTAAGGACATATTTTAAGGTAATTTAAAGGAATATTCAAGAAAAACAGACAATATTGTTCATACTATTCATCATGTTGCACTAAACAAAGTGTAGACGATTTTCTCTTATGTACTGTTATCCTCCAGAGTTATCTAAACACAGGTTAAAGGGGGTTCGTGATAAACAGTAGCTTTTCAAAGAGTCAAATATTTAGAATACCTGTGTCCTTTCAACGTGCGGCGCATAGAAGAGAGAATAGGTATAGGTATATGTATATGTATATTGTATACCCATCCAATCGTATTTCATAATAATGCCACGCTGCTAGGGGATAATAAACAAAGAGCATGTAAGAAATACCGCGCGAGTTCCTGATATGTATATTCATCGCATGTATAGAAACCTTACACTTATACACTTGCAATCGAGCCATGGTGCGGAAATTTCCTCGGAATTTAGATGAAATAGTCTGGATTACTTAGAAGGCAACCATAAACGTATGAATTTACTTGCAAACGCGAGACAATATTTAAAAGATACATTTTTTAAATGTATCGTAGAATACATGCATTTAAAAAGTAGAAATTATCCGACCTTGCCCGCGATTTTAAGCGATTTCAAGTCAATTTCAGGGACTTTATTTCCTTTTAAAGAATTTAAAGAGATTTATAATTATTTTTATGCTATTATTAAAGAATAATAGAAATCTAAAGAAAATTGACAGTCTCCAAACTCAAATTCTCAATTTGTCTCATAATTCAATTCTTAAGAAATTTTATGTTCGCGGCGTCATAACTCCTTACATATAACCTTCTAACCGGCACTTCGCACCATTAATAAATTTTATAGGGATGTATAATATAATCCTTTATGCATAACATCTGCAAACTTATATAATATACATTCTTCGGATGAAAAAGTGGCAAAGCTGTAGATATTCTGATTTACAATGAATCTCATTTCGTACAAGAAATATTATATTTGTATTAGTATTTGTGTACTTTATATTAAAAAATGCATGATAAATATTGAATAATATAATCAATTTCATAAAAGATATTATCTCGGCGCCTATTCTCAGAATACCTTGACGAATAAGTACACATTACTGCAGTCTAATGGACGAGTTGAAGCAATTTTCCTTTGTAAAGTATCTTCTTCTCGGTATTTAAAAGTGATTTCAGTGCATGTAACAGCGAAACCTCAAATTACGAGAAATTGCGCTTCGGAAGGCGTGAATAAATAACTGAACGGTAACCTGTTATTACCTGCAGTGTCACCCTATTCAAGTGGTGATCCTGACACCACAACATTTGACTACTAGTCTACCGTTCCAATTACACAGCTTAATTTCGCTCTTTCCCCCTTCATATATATAGTGGTAAACTAGTTTGAAGTGAATTTAGAACGTAACTACGCCTAGCGAAATAATTTACAATATTGAGTATGTATGTTATGACTGAAGGTCCTTGAAACTGCTCTCACACACACTAAAAATCTATGCGAAAACGAAACGCGTGTATTTAAAATTTTTTTATGATCTTTTTCCTGTTATATACAGGAAAAAATCTGTATGTACTTAAAAAATGTATATTTTACTGGATACTTTTTACATTTAATTTTTACACTTTTAGAGCATTCTCTCTTTAATTTAAATGGTGCTTCATATGTGTAGAAGCACTTTCGTTTGAATCGAGTCACTTAAGCTCGTGAACGCATTATTACCATCCCTCGTGTCCAGCTAACCATCAAACAAATCCATTAGCTAACTGCAGTTGTCGTTATACCTTTTAGTAGAGATGTGAAATTCTCGGTCATATAAAATTGGGTTTATTCTCGAGAATATTCTCCGGAAGGAGAATATATGAGAATTTTCAATTTTCGAATATATTTTTCAATTTAATTTAGTTATCAGACAGTTAAATGAATCTAATTAAAAAATACATATAAGTATAGTAATTACGTGATGGTATTTCTTAAAATAGATTTGCGTGGATAATAATTGTAAAATTTATTATCTGCAGCACACACGGCAGAGTCAGGAAATATACCAATACTTTAATAATTTTTTTTTTTTTTAATAAATAGTATATATAAATGCAGAATTCAGTTAAATATTTTCTTTTTATTGTGCCCATAATGTCCAAAATGAAACATATTATAGTTTTTTTTTACCATTGGGTTGAATATTTTATAGAATATTTAAAATTCTATGTTTAAATGCAGTCGTAAAACATTTTAATAAAGTAACATAAATTAATAAGTATAGTAACGTAAAATCGATAAATCGTAAAGTAACACCTCCATAGATGTATAATAAACATTGCATTATAGAAAGTCTTTAATAATTATAATCTAATTATAATATAATAATAATAATAATTTATGATTTGTTTAATATTTAATGGATCATTTTTTCTCCAAAATAGTACGAAAGCTAATAAAATCCTGTGTCTAATAAGCCGAAGGGGAAGTTAAAATCTGTATTTTATAAAAATATATTGCCAAAAAACCCCAAATTTCGATATTTTAAAAAATGTTAATAACCCCGAAAATATTTTCTTTTCATTTTCTTTTTTCCGTCTAACATTCGATCACAGTGGTCGGTAATATACTTGGTTATATTCTCATTCTCGTTATCATTCCCAAGATAATATTCCCCCTTAGCAATTCTATCATTTATCCAGTATTATATAAAACAAACATTTCCTTACACCACTTTTTTAAGAGAGGATAGTAATTAATTGATTATTAATTTATTTACTAAGGCTTAAGAAATTCAAATTGAGAGATCATCCTTCAAAACCTTTTTTCTTTATTTAACTTCCCCCGGAATTACAATCGTAAAAGAAGGTATTCGAGGATGATAACATCAACCACAAAGAAGATCTGAGAAGTTTTAATAACGAAGTAGAGATGAAAAGTCCTGACAGGAAGAAACAGCGAACGAGGCGAGGGTCTGTAATACGAATCCTCGTAAAGCGTTATCCCTTGCAGAAGTCCCATGTCGTACATCCACTGCCATTCAAAGCTTTCTATTATGCATGCGTCCCTTATTGGCAGTAGGTCGGCTTACCCTTTCTCTTCCATTTCCTCTGGAAATACGATCATAAGCTTGTTTCTAATTATTAGCGAAGTTATAAAAGACCCATCTGTTGTTTCCATTATATAGAACAAAAAAAAAACCGTTTCCAATCCTTACCAACTTGAAAATATTCTGAAATATGCAAACCACTTTTGGATTCTGTAATCGAAGTCCATTTCAAAAGCATCATCATCACCATCATCATTGCAATAGGTTTGCGTATATTATAGTCGTTGAAGCACGTGCGAACGAACAAGTGACATACGTACAGACCACGCAGATTCGCCACTAACAATTTAGCATCGAGAATGGTTCGCGTCATCATTAATGGGTCGTACGCGTTAACGATTATGTTTTGGCTGTAATCATTGAACCGATTGTCCGTGATCGGCGCTTTAATAAAGCCCGGTGGGCAAACACGATGACGATGATGGCGCAACCATAATCACTTGATCCCACTGCCTTTTGACACCATTGATGTCTGCAGTGACATTTCAGAGGAGTATTTGCAAACCCAGAATTTATGACACTTTCTATCTGCATCTTCTGAACGATTTAGCATCGCTGCCACCGAAAAAACGATATTCTAATATTAAGAATATCATATTCTTACAGGCATATTCATAATAATATTCTTAATGAAGTAAGCGGGATTCTTACTTTAAGAGTATCTTCTAATCGTTTGCTAATATTTGGATTGTATCAAGAGCCTCCTTCCTTCGTTGATACTAAAATATTTCTCTCGGTCAAAGCAATTATGACATTCAGAGGCTTGGCGTACCTCATCTGTAGGGACCAAGGCGAAAATTACACAGATCGTTGAGGGACGAGAATGTAGAACGTAAGACAGCCAGCTAAGACGTTCGCGGTTTCGCGTAAGTCTGCTAAAGGGGTCCTTCCGTAATTACATCGACCACAACCACCAAACACCACTACCGGTACGAAGGGGTCCGAAAGTGCCTTAACTTCGCCCTCTCTTAGAGAAACATTTCCACCCCGGAATTACGACGCACCTCAGGGATCAGGGCATTCCATACATGGCCGGAAGTACGTACCGGTTACATGTTCCGTTGTTTAAGATAGAGAATATACTCTGGAATTTAAAAATAAATATTATTCTCCATACATCGCTCTTTGTGGTTAATGCATTATGAGTTAACAATGCACGCATTTCAAGTGTGACAATTAACATTCTGTTGGAACAAGTGGTAAAGGTTACACAATGTCCGTTTCAAATATAGACAAATCAAGGTCAGTTTTCAAAGTCAATTGAATTTCGAGCGCGTGAAATGGATCGACCGATTTCCTGTGTTTCTGGCGTGTTTCCTTTGAATACTGTCCTCAATACGAATTGAATTTCGGGAAACCGCGAGGCATTCGGATTCCCATTTACCGGAAACGCATCCATGCTTATAGATATATGAGACACCCCAGACTAGAAACACTAACTATTGAATTAGTAATACCCGTGGCCTTACGTTAGAGCGAAGGGACTTGTAAACTGTAATTGCATTAATTGCGGTGATATTTTGGGCTCAGGTGCCTTCTCACCCGTTCTATTCGTTAATAGCCGCCATTATCGTTCCTGCTGACTGAACTGGCAAATCCCACTTTCGAGAACAAGATCGTGAATTTGAAACAAGGTCTTAATTCTCTCCCACCATAAAATCGTTTATTGCACAACTACAATATTGGAATTAGTAAATACTTGGTGATTTTAAATTTCTTGATGATTTTACCCTTGTAATACTTTAATCCAACTAACTTGTATCGAATTTTCGACTAAATTCGCATTCTCTTCACGAGAATTGCGAATCACGGACGATCGAGGGTCTTTTCTTCTTTTCTAAGTTGTTTTTCGATGTATCCTCTGCCGTATCGAAGTATTAAGCGACCGGAGGCTCGTGACGAATTCAGGACGAAGAGATGAAAAAGCAATTTCCAGTGTGTCGCCCTCCAGGGCCAGAAGAGATCGGCTTCGTATGCGTTGTGCACGTTCTGGTTGGCTCTGGCGTATTCAAAGCGCGCAACGTCGCGTCGCTCCATCTCGAGGAATGCGGCAATCGATTATCACGGTCCCGCATATCGATACTACCGTTCGTACACATACTATCAAGGACAATCTGCACCCTCGCCCACCCAATACACACATATATACATATATATAAACATACATACACAACTCTTTCTCCTACGACACGCGCGCTGCTACATACATTCAAACAGATACGATCCTGGACACAGACCGCGCACTAATGACATCGCCTCGTATAATACTCGTGCCTCGAATATCACCGGTGCGATATTGCCACCAGGAGAGATTAATGTTTCATCCTGCCATCTAGATTATTCCATTGTGACTGCGGTCAAGTTTCCATACTTTCGCAGAAACGCAACCCTGCCAATTTTTCAAATATGCTTTTCTCCTTCTAATATTTCTGGGAAATCGACTATCATCCTTCAAACAGGCATCAGCTATAACATTTGTTTCATTTTTTGCTTCACTAGCAACTATGATCAGCCCACGATTAATTTTGTGTTTTGTCAACTTTAAAAAGTGATTTTGCGGCATACTGTTGATAAAATTGCAGATTTTTAAAGGAAAATACAGACAACTTGCTCCCTAAATTTGATACAGTAAAAATACCACTGATTGAAACAGTGCATTTTGTGATAACTGGTAAGATAGTAAACTTTACTGATTTGTCAGTGGAGTTTACTGGGAATTAGTAAAAAAAAGTACTAAAGTGAACAGTTTTTGGAACTGATAAAACAGTAATTAGGAAAATTTTATTACTGATAAAACAGTAATAAAACGAAATTAGGAAAATTCGGTAAATGCTGTTGAAAAGGAGGTTGATTTGCATTGCGTGACTTTTGGTGACAGAGGGGGAGGGTTTTTTTTTAAATTACCCAAAAACGTTACATCATATTATAGATTTTGAAATTTTGAAATTTAGAACCTTTGAACAAATTTAACTAACTTACAGAGAAAATAAAAAATTTTTCTGGAACAATTTCCAAAATTTAGAAGGTATTTTTAATTCAGAAAAGTTTAGGGAATATTTCATAATTTTTCCAATAAATTTGAAAAAGAATTAGAAAGATTTCCTAAAAAATTGTAGATATTGATCAATTCTTTAACTTTTAGGAAATTTTTCCAAAAGTTTTAGGGAAATTCCCTAAAATGTTAGTAAAAACCATTTTCCTCAAAAAATGTGGAATTGGAGAAATTAAGGGACTTCAAAAGTATGTCAAATAATTCAAAATTTTTAATTTTTGAAACATAAAAACTTGTAATTTCTGGTCTGATTTCAGGAATCTCAATAGGTTCGTAAAATACTTTTAAATTATTTAAAAATTATTAAAAATCCCATGAAATATCATTAAAGCCTTTAAAATATCTAAAAATCCAATGAAATTTCGTGAAATCCCTTGAAATTTCTTTAAAGTTTTCAAATCATTTAAAATTCCACAAAATATAGTTATAAATCTTTTAAGATTACTCAGAATCCCATGAAAATCCCTTAAAAGACCTTAAAATTACTTAATTCTTAAAATATCGTCAAGTTCGTTAAATTTTCTGAAAATCTCCAATAAATTTGGTAAAATCGTTTTAAATTCTTTAAAAATTATTAAAAATCCTATGAAATATCATTAAAGCCCTTAAAATCCCTCAAAATCCAATGAAATTTCGTAAAATTCCTTGAAATCCCTTAAAAGTTTTTAAAATTACTTAAAATTCCACAACATATCGTTACATCTTTTAAGATTACTAAAAATCCTATAAACTCTCTTAAGATTGTTGAAAATCCAATGAAATTTCGTAAAATTCCTTCAATCTCATAAAAGTACTTAAAATGACTTAATTCTTAAAATAGTTCGTTAAATTTTCTGAAAATCCTGAATAAATTTGGTAAAATCTTTTTAAATTTGTTAATATTATTCAAAATCCCATAAAATCTCATTAAATCTCTTAAAATATCTGAAAATCCAATGAAATTTCTTTAGATTCTATAAAACCCCTAAAACTTATAAGGGATTTTATCAAAAAAATATATAAAAAATATAATTTTATAAAATTTTCGAAAATCACAATAAATATCATAAAATTCGCCTAAATACCGTCAAATCCTTCAATACTTCTAAAATTTGAATAAATGTCATAAAACTCGTATTCTCTGTCCGAATATGACATTTTTGACAGCAATTATTTTGACATAGAAAATAGTCTGAAGATAGTTTTCAAATTCGGTACATGGACACAATTCCATCGCGCAATTTTCAAAAAACCAATCAGGTTCTCGACAACAAAGTGCACATTCTTGTCCAAAATCCTGATTGGATTTTCGGAAATGGCACGAATTTGTGTATCAATTATCAAACATGTTACAATAACAAATTATAAAAAAAAAAAATTACAAACATTACCAATTATCGAACATTTTCGACATATTGGTAACATCACTTTTTTAACATAGGATTTTTCTCTACACTATGGAAAACATTCTGTTTTTTTTTTCCATCGAGTGAAATGTCCAGTTTCATCCAGGGCTCGTGATGAATTTAAATGAAGCACAGGATAGGAGAAATCGGGTTGCAATCGACTTTCAGCGACAATAATAATAACAAGTGAATTGACCAGGACTCTACCCTCTGCAGCCTCTCTACCATGTACTGTACCCTCTCTCGCTTTTGCCTGGTTTTGCCTGCTTTTGCCTCTGTTCTCTTCCAACCACACCCTCATTCCCTCTCGTTCACTCTCACAGCTTGGTTATTGTTCACGTTAATTGATGCGTTATGTTTGATGCCGCTGTGATAGCCATTGTGCGCGGGGTGTCCACTGATAACTGAGTTACCGACTGCGGCGGCTAGAGTGCACTCAAACCTAATTATCTCGACCCGATGCAACTGCCGCATTGCATTGGCATCGCTGATGCACTCGCAATGTTTCCGCTGAAGATAGTTTTCCACTCTCTTTGTCGATACTACTTTTGCAGAAGTGTTCTAACTCATTCCAGTTGAGAGTTGACTTTCTGAAACCGCATCTTCGTGTTACCAAAGCTCAGTATAATAACCGCTTCCGGAGAAAGAAACCCGGCCAAAGGTCGATATGTTTCGATCAGCATATGCATTGAAACTTTGAAAGGACGTCTTTTTCTCATCTTGTTGGCGCCGATTAGTCCCGTCTTCCAATTAACCGTCGACCGCGTTCCAAGGGCACTTTGGGATGTAACCGCCTCGTAAATCCGACTTCTTTACGCATCAGCCAGAAGAGAACGGAAGCTCGCTACGATAAATTCTCAAATTCAATTCGCTGCCGGCCGCGGGAGGGGTATATTTTGCAAGGACTTACCGACGTCAGAAAAGTCGAACCGTGTCGGCGAAAGGCTTTTGACGAAAAAAGGTGCTTATTGGGAGATTCGCTCGTAAAACGGGAGCCTCCATTTAACTCCAATATGCCGTATAGCATCAAATCATGTGAAAATTTCCATCTTCAGCATGTGCTAACTATTGGCATCCTGTTCAAATTATGACCGACCATCATCAAACTTGCCATGACCAATAAACTCTTCCATTAACTCATGTTATTCAATTCCCGAGTACAACTTACCGTTACAGTCTGCGATTATTCTAATTTTTAAAGCTTAGCTTTACAATATACTCGGAAAAAGCAGTTGCGTAAAAATCAGAGATTTTGTGTCTTAATTTTGGATACAAAAGTTTACTAAACAGTGTTTTTGAAAGTGAAAGAATTTGGACTATAAAAATTTGAAATTGAAAATCACTTAAAATTCATAAAAATCTCTAAAGTTCACGAAAACCTTAGAAATCTCTTAAAATTTCCTATAATATCACTTTAAACCTTTTGAAACTTAAAATCACTTAAAATTCATAATTTTAAAACTCACTCTCTAAACTTGAATCAGTGATATTTCACTGATTCCCCGTCAAATTCCACTGATTTTCAGTGAGTCTTTTCTCACGATTTTAATTAGTGAAAAATCTACTAGAAATCAGTGAAAAGTCACTGAAAATTTCAGTAACTCACTGATTCTCAGTGAATTTTCACTGAATGAAATCTTGAAAAAAGAGTCACTAAAAATCAGTCAACTTTCACTGATTCAATTTTAGAGAGCATAAAGTGACATTAATTATTAAAATTTTTGAAAAACTTCACTAGCATTATTATTGAAAAGTCAGGGAAATGTCAGGAAATGGAAAAATTGAATTTTGTGGCCATCCTCCCTAAACCGATATTTATAACTGAAGAATGCTCGGCTGAATGGAACTGATTATGTTGAATGTAAAAGTGAAACACGAAATTCATTATTTCATCGACAAACAGGACTATTAAACCTGAAGGACATAAAAAAATGATGGCAAGAAGTGGATTGGATGGTCGAGCGATACTCTGCGAAGCGACAAAACGATTCCGTTTCCCAGTCTTTCTCTCCCTGTCCCCAATGTCTGTACACATATCGTACAGAAAATTACATTTTGTCGGTTGTAAAGAGAGCGTCGTAAAAATCGTAACGCCAACGACGAAGCTGACTGCGGTGCGCGGCGAAATTGCACTGGCCACCGCACCGCCTATCCGTTGGCCATCAACATCGCTCCACGCTTGATAGACCCTTTGTAAAGCGTCCTTCTGCGAGGCTTTTATACTCTTGCTCATAGGCAAGCGAATGCTCTCTCATTCTGGCATCCTGCTACCGTGTATACCGCGAAATAAACCAACTTGCACACGTGGCACGCCCTGGGATGATACACTGCACGATATGCGAGACGCGATCATCTTATATATACATACATTCGTATACAAAGTGCCAGCATACGTGTCCGCCATTCACTCCGGTCTACCTTGTGGTCAACGAGTTACTCCACTTTTCAACCAAGAAGCGAGGTATTCCATCAACTTACAAATTAAGACCGCTTTCTGCAATACTTATTTAAAGAGAGTGAAAGAGAGTAAGATTTTTGGAAGCCGACTGTGCGAAACATGCATTTAAGTAGTAACAGATTGCATGAACAGCCATTCCAGGTGTTCCAAAATATACATGTGAAAAATGTGGCGCATAGCGCTAAAAAGTCTGCAGTAAATTGTCTGCGGTTTCTTTCTACAGTGTTCTTTGATGTGTTTAACTTACTGAAACAATGAATAACTTGAGAGCTGAGCAAAAAGTGCTTCTCATAGAATCATTTTATGGGCGACAGGTATCGTTTTCTGCGGCAATTAGAGCGTTTCGTATATTATTAAGTATGGAAGATACATAGATGTCTCTGACCACACTTTGAGACATTTCATACTTACAATTACATACATTATACTGAATATACATACAATACTTACAATTAGTATGAAACGTTCTAATTGCAGCAGCAAACGATTTCTGCCGCCCATAAAATGTTTCTATGAGAAACACTTTATATATTCGACCCTCAAGTTACTCATTTTTTCAGTAGGCAAAGAAGGCTGTGTTTAGAAGGTTCTGAGAAAGAAACCACAGATAATCTACTTTTCTGTGCTATGTTTTACTATTAATTACAAACGATATTTTATTTTAATGAATTTTAAGGATTTGAAAAGAGTTTAAGGATTTTCAAGAGATTTAAAGACTTTTTAGGTGACTTTTTGGAACTTTAATAGATTTGAAGAGATTTATTTGTACTTCAAGAGATTTCAAGGAATCTTGAGTGATTTTAGGGATTTTAATAAAGATTTTAATAAGATTTTTATTTTATTTTAACCCTGCGCGGTCGGACTGGGTCGATTTTGTTCCAAGCGAAATTTCACCTTGAAATTTCTGGCTCAAAATAGGTACCAATTTATAACAAGAAATATAATAAAGTTTGTATTTAAACAATCATGGATTCACATTCTAGAAGGACTGAAAAATATTCAAAAATTTTTTGAATTTTTTTAAAGTGATTAAAATTTTGGAAACAATACATAAACTTTTTCGACCCAGTGCGACCGAAACAGCGAAATTACAGAGCGACTGCGCAGAGTTAAAAATATTTTTAATTATTTCAAGGCATTTAAAGTGATTTGATAACTACTATTTAAGTTATTTAGGTTGATAAGCCTTATTTAGGTTGATAACAACTACTGAACCTAGTAAATTGCTATTAAACTTAATCTTTGACTGTAGGGTTGTAAAACTTCATGAACATGGAAGTTTCATGAAATTTTCGATATCGAACATCGAATCTTAACATCGATACTTGGCATCGATACATCGGAAGCAAAACATCGATGCTAAAATATCGATATATTGAACCAAAAACATTGATGTTAATTGCATCTCTATAGGAGATGTTCGCAAAAATAGGTGTTTATTCGAAGGGAACTTGAAAAACTCGAAATTTAATCTTGGAATTGGTCCCAGGTTTGATGTTGATTTAAAAAAAAAATAGTAAGTTTCGGATTAATAATCTCAGTGCTCTTGTATAATACTTGATGCACAACTATGTTTCAACACAGTACAAGTTTAACAAAGACCAGAAGGTCCCGTACGCATTCCATGGTCTCCTGACGAGGTGTTCTTTTACTTCATTACGTCCTGAAGCCGCTGGAGGGCAGCATTGAACGGTAGTAGTTGGCAGTCCACCATGTAACACAACCACCATAACGTCCCATTCGACGTTGTAATCCTCGCCAGTATCCGCAAAGCCCCGTAATTAAACTCGCCGAGCGTCTTAGATGCAAAACGCACTTAGTAAGCGGAGCTTACTCTCTCGAGCCATGCATGAGAGCTTTATACGAAGGAAGCTCGGACCGGCTAGTTCGAAAGGGTCACAGGGGTAAAGGAGCAAAGGAGCAAAGGAGTAAAGGAGCCAGATATCTGAGTCGCCAAGCACCCTCTCTTTCTCTTAGACGGGCGTTGATGGGTTTTCCAACCCTGAAGTAGGTACTAGTCGCCTCTGCGTTGCAACAGCCAGTTTCTACTTGAACCGTGGATCGAGTTTCCATCACCTCGAGCATCAGCAAGGGAAGAATTAAATCCACGTGAACTCAACAAGACTTCCCTTAAATTATCTCCTTTAAATTATCTAAATTATCATGAGATGCAGGACATTGCAAAAAATGTCAAATTAAGAAGTACTGTTGCGCTTTCGCATCATTCATCTTTTTAATACTTTTCTATCTGACTTAAGCAATGCCCTTTACATCCTACGTATTTTTTTTCGTAGACCGTATTACCAAATATGAAAAAATGGCATCTTTGTAAAGTGACTTGGTATTTGTGGCTTTTTGATTAATTTATGTGGTTCTTGTTTCTCTCTAAACTTGAATCAGTGAAATTTCACTGATTCCCAGTCAAATTCCACTGATTTTCAGTGACTCTTGTCTCACGATTTTAATTAGTGAAAAATCTACTGGAAATCAGTGAAAAGTCACTGAAATTTTCAGTAGTTTAGTGACGATCACTGAAAAGTTCAGTGACTTTTCACTGAATGAAATCTTGAAAAATGAGTCACTAACAATCAGTCAACTTTGACTGATTCAATTTTAGAGAGTTGGAAGCAACAAGTAATAAAAGTAACAAATTTTCTAATTTGTAAACATTTCTAATCCACTTTAATTAGAGTGGATTTATTAGAAAGTTCTTCTTTTATGGTGGCATTCCACATAGAATTTCAGATGGAATTGCGTAGATATCTACTAAATTCTCCGTAAATATCTGAAATCTCCTGAAATATCTGAAGTCACTTAAAGTCACTAGATTTACCCTGAAATCACTTGAAATCCCTTGAAGTCATTGAATTCTTTTGAAATATCTGAAAACACTTAAAGTCTTAAAATTATTTGCAATCACTTAAAATTCTTTAAAATCTTTAAAATCTTTTATAATATTTAAAAATTTTATAGGTATACTTTAGAATTTCACAGAATCCTTTGAAATGCATAAAAATCTCTTGAAATCCAAAAAATTTCACGACACTCTCTAAAATTCATGAAATAAACATTTGAAATCTCTTAAATTTCCCCAAAAAAACCAAAATCCCTTAAAATCCATTTCAAAAATATTTGGACATCTTTGAATTCGCTTAAAATCACTCTATTTTTTCTGAAATTCCCTAAAGTCAGTAAAATCTTCCGAAATCATTGAAATATCCTGAAATATCTTTAAGTCTAAAATAAATATACAACCGATCGGTTGAGTTGTCAACCCCTCGCTTCCAACGATAAAACCCTCAAACTGCTTTTGCTGATGCTTTTTTTGATATTTCAATTCATCCCCTAATCGAAGTTTTATTTCAAGGTGGGAATTGGGGAGAACTAAACGCACATTGGTCACGGAATCGAAAATCGGATTTAACGAAAATTTAGTGCAAGGTGGTTCTGTAGCTCATCCACTGTCCAGGGTATACATGGTATATATAGATAGATAGATAAATATAGATATATACATATAGACATTTACTATACTGTAATAGAGACGCATACACATTCGTTATACGTCCATTGAAGATAGATAGGTTCACAAGATAGACGGCTAGCGTTTCTATATCAACGTGGTGTGCGTAGACCGGAAGGTGTTATGGGATTGAGTCGTTGGCGTATAATATTCGTTCATTTATACCACAGCGGGACCGCCCAGAGAGCCTCCTAAGGGACGAGAGCAATAAACTAATGGCTACGTTCCACTTCTTCCCAACGCCTCCTTTTCCTCGGATATCTTTGCAAATAAAACTAAGTGGTGCTCACCTTCAAGTCTTGCTCAATTTTCTCAATGTCATTGAAAGGACACGTGTCCACCGAATTAACTAGCAATTCTCCTCAGGTGTTACACCTTTATTTGATCCAAGTTTCTTTCGGTAAATTGTTATTAGAAAAATACGTTTAAGCTCTGATAATAAAGTTCGTTGATCGAATTGACTACAGCTGATGGTAATTACTCAGTCTTTAACAAGGTGACGTGCTGAGTCCATATTTTATGATGGATCACCCGATGCTGGTGGTGTGTGTTGAAAACTGACGTCAAATTTTATTTCGTCGTACGTTCTCTTTACTTTTCACAAGTTTCTTAATTGGGATAAGGTTTTTAATTGGGATAAAGCTTTTATTTTGGGATAAAGTGAGACCATTAAGGCATTTCTAAAATCTCTTGTACTGCGCAAATACGAATGGAGGTTCTAAGGTTTGAGCGGATGTGACGACAGTTGGTGCTGAGCGTAAACTTCGAGCATGGGAAGATCATTGATGAATAAGTCCGGTGAAACGTTTCTTCGACAAGGGCTTCTTGCATCGCACAGCCAAGGCTTCGTTCTAGCGAAGATCCTTGGAATTTTGCATCGTTACAAAGCTTCTTATTTTCTTATTAGCTTTAGTTCCCAGATCTTATATTCTTCCACCTCTTCGAGTGTTTATAGATGCGTTTGGACTTACCCTCGTGACTCTGATGCGGAAACGACAAATCTTCCTTGCTCCACTCATTGGAAAGCGAGAAAGCGAACTCGATGGGGTTGGTCGAGTTAATATCTTCGTAGTAGAACGGTCGCGTAATTGTGTCAAAGCGAGTTTCCAAATTTCAATCACGAGCGCCATGACGGCTCCTTTCCCTTCGCGGAAGAGCGCGCAAAACCATCGAGGCATTATGTATTTGCTCTTAAGTATAACCAGTTCAAGGTTTACCCTCTCGACCGGGGCTTTTCCCAGTCTTTGAATCGCACTCTCGCCCTGTCGCCCGCCGCAGTTATTAATATTTGCCGACAATTACCGAAGGGATGTCCTTTACTGCTCGCTACCCCTTTAATTCCAAGTCTCCAAGACCAAGACACGTTCGTATAATCGATCCATGTCGACTTTCTATAAGGGGAATTAATTTGATATTAACATAATTTTGAAAATATGCTACATAGTTTGCACTAGAATATTTATTTAATAATAGCAGTAATTTATAAGACGTTGCTGGGAATTTTTTTAAGAGATTTCAAGTGACTTTAAGGAACTTGAAAATATTACTTTAAGATACTTCATTTTATGAGTATTTTAGGAGATTTCTCGCAAGCTTTAAAAGATTTTAATGAATTTCGAGAGGTTTTAAGGGATTTTATTTCATTTTAGGGATTTTAAGGGATTTCAAGAGAGTTTGAGGATTTCAGTAAAGATTTCATGATGAGACATCTTTTTGCCGAAAAAACAAAATCCTGAATACTGGTTTTCGACTTTTCAAGAAAATTCAAAAAGTTTATATTAAAAAAAAGTGATCTCAAAAATTTTCAAATTGCTCTAATTTTGTGAATTTTCATCAAAAATCGGCTAGGAAAACATAAATAGATGAACAAAAATTGCGTTTATTTAAAATCTAACGTTTTTCTAGTCGATGCTTCAATTGCAAAATGCGTAATATTGTTCAATTTCTAATTGACATTGAATTCAAAGAATTTTATGATATATGGTATTCATTGAAGAAACAGTACTGAAAATTTGCACATTAACGTACACTTGTGTTTTATTCAATGATCGTTTATATATTTTCGAGCTTATGGTGGTAATATCGAGTACATTCGAATGAAGCGTGTGAAACATGATACTCGATATTCTGAGCAAGATGCCGACCGGCGGTCGGGGAGGTCTTCGTCTTCCACCTGCCACCACACCGTATAGTACTCTCCTGTATTCGTTTTCCCTTACTTCTTGCATTTCAAAACACGTCAACGAGATTATAAAGGGGAGTGAATAATGAGCATCCAACAATGGAAAAAATCCAAACTTTGCACCTCTCCAGTTGTCAATTCTACTCTAATAAACGCATGGAATTTGACGTTTTTTATCAAGCGACTACTAAATTTCTCGGCGTTTACTTCAAAATTCAAATACGAATCAATATCAATTTGATTCAACCTTTTAGCGTAAATATAAATGCGAGAATCAATTCAAATGAGTTAATTATGTATATGATTATATACTGGTGGAAGGATTGACACCGTGTCTGACCTTAACATACTTTTTCTACTTAGGGTCTACTATAGAAACTCTGCGAGCGGAATATTTTGTGTGTGTGCTTCTGCCTTCATTGGTAATTACTATTAACATTAAAATTTTAAAATACTAGCAATAATTATGATTAATTTCTTGTTTTTGCACACCTTTTTCTAGTAGACAGAATAATTGAGAATTTTTAATTCTTGAAATATTAAAACTTGTAATTCCTTGGATAATTTGAGGAATGTCCAAAAGTTTCATAAAATTCCTTAAAATTCCTTTATTATCTTTCGAAATCTGGCGAAATTCCTTTAAATTTCGTAAAATCACTTGATATTCCTTAAAATTAATCAAAGTCCCATGAAATTTCATTAAATCTCTTAAAATTCCTGAAAATCTAATGAAATCTTATAAAGTCTCTTGGAAGTCCTTAAATAATTTAATATTCCGTAAAAATCGTAAAATATCTTACAACTTAACAGTATCTTACAACTGGAATTTAAAATTCCATGAAATTCCGTAAAATCCCTTGAATCCCTTAAAAGTCTTTAAAATTACTTAATATCCCATACAATATTTTAAAATGCCTTTAATATCCTTTAAATTTCGTAAATCCCTTAAAATCCCTTAAGTCGTTAAAATAACTTAATATCCTAATATTAAAATTAATATTAATTAATATTAAATTAATATTAAAATCTCTGAAAATTACTCAAAACATAAAATTTCGAAAAATCTTTTAAAATTCCATAAAATTCTTCGAAATATCGTGAAATCATTTAATATTTCCAAAATCTCAATAAATTTCGTAAAACCCTTTTAAATTCCTTAACATCATTCAAGAATCCATGAAATCTCATTAAATCTCTTAAAATACCTTAAAACCCAATGAAATGTCTTAAAATCTCTTGAAATCCCTTAAAAGTTTTTAAAAGTACTTTAAATTCCACAACATATCGTTAAATTTTGTAAGATTACTCAAAATCCCATGAAATCTTTTAAGATTGCTGAAAATCCAATGAAATTTCGTGAAATTTCTTGAATCCCATAAAAGTACTTAAATCTAATTAATTTTGCTAATAACTAATTAATTGAGCTACAAAAGCAAATGCAGTAAAAATATATATAGTAATATATTTATTATTTCAAGTAAATTTGTTTTCATGAGAGGAATCTTGAAAAATACTCGACTGGGGAAAAAAATGCAAGAAAAGAAATGAAAGAAATATATAGTCGGTGAAAAGTAAACTCCGAGTCGTAAACGTAGTAAAAGAAAGGGGTCGGCTTCCGATCACAAATGGGAATCCTTTTCACGGAACTTTGTCGGTCATACTGAGCGCTTAGGGTGAGTCGGGGCTCGTAGTGCAAGGGTTGAAATTCCCTTTGCTGGATGTTTAATGCGGCAATCTCAGGGTGTGATAAAGTGCGGTACAAACGAATGCCGAAAGGGAATCCCGAAGCGAGTGCAACCCAGTGATGAGTGCTGTACTTGTACAATGCTCGCGCAAGCCATTACATTGAATAAACACTGGCGAGTCGTGCTTTGCGGCAGTACTGGCTACTTAGAACGAATGGAACTACAAATGAAAAGATCCCACTGCGAAATTGAAGTAGCTCTCCGCAACCAGGCCGCACTTCTAAACCACCTCGACTGTTTCCTTCCCGTCTTCGCATTAAAACTATTGAGAAAATTCTCTGTGGAATCGACACCCAGTTGACAAAAAGGGATCTACCAAAAAAAAGGGATTAGGGCTCAGTAGGATATTTTTTTTTTTTTGAAAAAATAATAAATCATTAATCAAACAGAGCCCATTGAGTAGAGTTCTTGAAATTCCTGAAAATCCAAAGAAATCTCATTAAACTCTTTAAAATTCCTTAAAATTCTATAACAACTTTCGTAAGATCCTACGAAATCTGGTAAAATTCCTAAATTTTCGCTAAAATCTAAATAAACGTAAAATTTCATTCAAATTTCAAAATCTCATGTAATTAAATGTATTTAATGATATTGCTAGTTAATAATAATAAAGTGGAATGGTTTATCCTCATTAAAACTCCTGTGTTTTCGCTTGCTTATATCTGTGACATATATAAAATATGTATAAAAAATAGTATATATACTATTACGTTATTATGTATTTCTATATATAAATTTAAATAAAATATGACCAATAAATAAAAATGAAGTTATTGGAATAAAAAGTAACAACAAAAGCAGCGGTGGCACGCTAATTTGAACTAGTGACTGAAATGTGGTTTTTTCATTGAAAGAGAAATCGAGCTTTGAATATTATAAAGCACCTCTCATAGAGAAGAATAACCTTCTTTGCATACTCGGATTAAAAGCCAAACAGTTCTCCAGGACGATAGAATAGAAAACTTGATGGTGGGGATATCCATACTCTTTGAAAGGAAATTTATGGGAATTAATATTGGCTCCCCTGGGAAGAGACCGGGACGGAACATGGTCTCCGAGACTCTTGGAATGCGACTTTCCGACATACATGAAGGGAACTTTAAGAATTTAATTCCTGCACTGTACAAACCTCCACCCCCATCACTATGCTTCTTCGCTTTTCTTCCTTTTTAGTGAGCCTCCCAAGATATTCAAAGACGTAAGCGCACACAATTTCAGACGTATCTTGGGAGTCTCATTCCAGTTTCTTTCGTTTCCAACGATCATGGGAGGTAATTTGAAATTTATGTTAGAAAAGGTTGTTATATATTTTCCCGACAACTAATCGCATTTCCTTGACAAAAAAAAATTCTTAAAAATTCTTAAATTCACTTCTCTGACAAACTATTTTTCCCTGAAATTTCCCTGACTTCTCTAACTTCCCTGACATGTGGCGACCCTGCCAAAAAACATGTTTTTAAGAATGTGTCAGAATGATTCCGACCCATTAAAAGATATTTAGACATGAGATGAGTATTGCTTTGACAGATCGAACTTGGTTGACAATCTGATCACGCTCGTAATATCTAGAGAACAGAGCTGAAAGTAATTTTGTATTCTCGAAGAAGAGGGTGCACTGAGATATCCCTCGGTTCTATCGCAACGAAGTGAAAACGCTCATGTAACGACAAAAAATCACCATTAAACGCCCGTATGTTTCCCGAGGGAAGGACCCTATACAGAAGGTATTAAGCGCATAAACGTGATAAGCTAAAACACTCGTTGTCTCCGCTACACGGGGTTTCCTTCTCTTCTACTATATATCTCTGTTTTTTTATTTACTGGGAAACTGGGGAAAAATGAAATATCATCGACGAATATATTATATATTATTTCAACGATCCTGTCGTCAGATATGGTTTGTCGCTGACATGGAATGTCGAAGAGAAAGAAAACAGTAGGGTGCTTCCGGATAACCGTTGCGGTGGAGACGCGGGTGCGGAACGGGAGCGTTGAAAAAAACCCAACGTCGGCTTTTAGTTGAATAAACATTGAGCGCTCGTTGTCATGCTCGCACGTAATCTATGCGTGACTTACATATCGAGTATTGATGCGATCAATATTCCTCATCAAATTATATCGTGCTTCGTTGCTGGAAATACTTCTTCTAGAAACAAGAGTAATGGGAGCGTACAGCATGAGTTTTATTTTTTACTCAAAGAAAAAATATTCTCTTTGATAGAAAAAATCATTCTCTAGGTATATAACATGAACAGAATTCAGTCTGTGTTTTTCATATCCTGATTCGGTTGAAGTTTCAGACGTCTATAGTCTGTCGATTTTTTTTCGATTTATTGGAATAAAAATATCAACAACAAAAATTTTCTAAAGTTTCCAAAACCTGAAATTTGTAGTTATTTGATAGCAGAAATTTATCCGGTGTTGACCGAGATTTTAAGAGATTTCATAGAATTTCAAGGGATTTCAGGAGATTTCATAAGATTTCAAAAATTATAAAAGGATTTTAAGAGATTTGTAGTGATTTTAAGGGATTTTAAGGATTAAAAAGACTAAAGGATTCTAAAAAGAGTTGAAAATAGTTATCAAAAGGTTTTTTCAGAAATTTCACAAAATTTCAAATCATTTTAACTGATTTTAATGAATTTGAAGGAATTTGAAGAGATTTCAAGAAAGTTTAAGAGAATTCGAAAATAAGCATATGTCGTTCTAGTTATAAAAAAAGTAGATCAGAGCGCAATTGACAACTTGAAATGGCAAACAACTTTAGAAATTTCCTAAAGTTGTTTTCGACTCAATTGGAAAAAAACTCCTCCGTTAATGACGGAGGAAACCAAATCTTACGTTGAGGGAAACAAAAGTTCCGTTTAATAAAAAGTTATGGATCTGCAAAGATTCAGGGGATAGAAGAGGAATAATAAATTGATCTATATATTCGATGGCGATGACTGTAGTAGAAAAATATCAGGTATAGATGGTTATCGACATAATCATGCTCGGACCGATAAAATAAAATGCAGGGCATCTAATGTTGGGTTATTTTTTTTAATGGTCCCCGAAAAGAGGAGGAAAATAAGGCAAGCAAAGTTGAGCAATTCCCCTGAAGCTCTCAAAAGGTGGATCCATCTGCGATCGAGACGAAGTCCAAACGTCCGATGCCTAAAAGAATATACCGAAAATACTGATTGAAAAGATTCTGCAGATCGTTCATATGAAAAAAAAGGGAACTTTCCCTGCTGAGAAATCTTGAAGAGCGGAACTCTCATTCTGGGATTCACCCTCGGTCACCACATTCCTACCACCTAGCGTATCCGTGTGCACAGATACATGTAGGACTGACGTTCGGATCACATAATCCTGATATCTGTCGGTTTTCGGGCAATAAAACACGCTTTCTATACTGCAGGATCCCCAAAACTGCTGCTGTCTCTTGCTGATAAAGAAGCGTGTAAAGATACGGATTCCCTCGCGCCTTCTTACGCGGTCGTGATTACTTCCCTTTTTTGTCGTTCCAGATTCTCGTATTTATTTCGGATTTTTTTCCAACCTTCACATTTTTTGAGTAAACAATCAGTTTTTATCAGCTTTTAACGCTTTAATGGGTACTGTTGCAGCTGAGCAATATTCACTTTTTTTCGATTTTCTTGATTTTCATGTAACATGATTACAGAATTCCGCAAAATAAATGCGTGGATTGGATCGAAGTGGATTACTCCGCATCTTGTAAGGTGCTTATAAGTTATTGTACACTGAATAGAAGCCGAGAAAATTATTATAATTAATATTAATATTATAAATGTAAAAAAATCGTCAGACTGTTAATAAAATTCTGCGTCAATTGTCAAAATCTCTTAAAATTGCTCTACAACCTTTAAAATCCTTCAAAATCTCTTAGAATTTCATGAAATCTCTTTATAGTCTCAAGAAATCTTTTAAATCCCTTTCAATTCCCTCAAATTACTTAAAATATTCTAAAATTCTTTAAAGTCTATGAAAACCCTTAAAGTTCTGTAAAGTTACTTTAAAATCCCTTAAAATCTCTTAGAATTTTATGAAATCCATAGTCCCACAAAATCCCTTTTACTTCCCTTAAATCACTTAAAATATTCTAAAATTCTTTAAAATATATACAAAATCCCTTAAAGTTCTGAAAGTTACTTAAAATCTTTTTAAATCCTAGGTAATTAATTTCCGGTAAATATTTGCTATATACTAGCAGAAAATCTTCCTATATAATGTGAAATTTGAAAAAGATGTTTGGGAAAAGGACTTAGTAAGAGAACAAAATTTCTTGGTATTACTTTTTAAACATTTTAAAATATCTATTGCCAATGGATAACCAAATAAATACATTTGTATATACAAATATACATATACTGTATTCATTAGTACTTGAAAGTCTCCTAAATCTCAACGTTGCAACTGTATCCCGATTACTGGCCTGGCTATTACGTTTCTGCATACGAGAGAAACGGGGTAACCAGATCAGGGGTCTCGGATGACCCACGGTCACCCGGGGAGTAAATATTTTCATATTGCTTTACCGGCACGTAATTCAAGCGTCGCAAATCTGCTGCGAAGTAAATCCACCCCTTCGCTTGAGGACCACACAGAATCTGTACCAAGACTTCCATTCTCGTTTCAATAATTTTCTTAAACTGTCAATATACTTCTAAATATACAAAATCATCCTCTCATGTCTCCGATAATCAACAATAATTTTGCTTCTCTCATTGAAGAACATAATTGAGAAATGGAAAATGTAATAATTAAGAAATATTGAGAAACTGAATATTTTGAAATCATTTGAGAGAAACTCAACATTATCCAAACACAAGAAAATATTCCCGAAGTTTGCAGTGTTTTTACATATTTCGAAAGCGGATCTAAGAATAATAAGAGAAGCTTTAGAGTTTAAGTAAAAAAAAAAAGTGTGGTCTTAGGAAAGGATGAAGGAAAAGAGGATAAAGCTTGGCTGACCTTTTGTGAGTATTTCCACCGGCAAACTGGATTTCGATGACCGATCTCTATTTCCATATGGACCAAGTGGTGTTTGAATATTGTCAAGAGGAAAAAGGTTTCGGGGTTGAAAATTGTCGCCCCGAAATGGGTTTGCGTGTCCAAGGGAGCGACCGTTCTGCTTATACGTACAATAAGTCGAATCGAAAGTCCGTTTCGTGCAGAATGTTGGTCGAATTAGCATTCGCACAGGATATACGCTCTAACTACTATCGACGTTGCTCCAACTATAATCATCCGAGTGGTACGGCTTAAGTGTAATATTATTCAGCAGACAGCTTTGTATGGATATTGAGAGCCGTAGAGCACAGATGCTGTCCGTCGGAGCTACGCAGCGCCGGGTTCTCTAGTGGGTGCCTAAGAACACCCTTAAAACTAGATAACACGTCTAGCAGGGTAGCTCCAGTGATTAGATGGTCGTCTCAACATAGTTTGACCACAAACCATGAATTGTAATGATACATTTTGATATAGGACTCATATCAGATGTTGCTAATTTAGAATTTTCCACGGAAACAACTGCTATGGTTGTGACAACCACAGAAATAGTCAAATATGGTACAACTGCAATTTTTGGTAACCATATATGGTTACTACAACCACGATTATGGTTACCACTACCACAACTATTATTTGGAAACAACCACAGCAAATAACAAATCTTTCATCAATTTTCAAATTGATTTTCCAGTTTGGAAGTAAGGGAAGTGTAGCTTCTTTTCAATTTAAAGACTTTTCTGAATCGACTTCACCGCTCTTGTTCATTTATCGAACTCGAACGACGACAACGGCTCTCTGACGTTATTAATTTTCTCGAAGAAACCGGTCATTCTTAGCATCGCCCGAGGCGAGTTGCGGAGAAGCGGGTTGCTACAGGTGGCGGGAATGGTCAATATAACTTCAAAATGTAAATCATATTGCTGGAACCGAGTCTGCCGCCCTCTCGTATTAAATACAATACCGCTGGAGGTCTAAGATGGTTTCTATATTAGTTTTCGCGGGTCGCTTGATTCGATTTGCTTACTAATTTCAACTGAAGGACTGAGAGTGTTTGTTTCCGGATCATATTTGGGTTCCTGGATGCTATTAGTTTCTCATCCTAAAGTATCTCTCTGGTATCTCTCTCTCTCTCTTCTCGTATCTAGGAGACCAAATCCTAAACAAGATGGATCGAGTTAGAGACGTTTTCCAAGGAAGTGTCAGATTAAATTCAAGATTTCCGAAAACGTTCCTGTTTTTGATTCTCTCTTTGGATTGGTACAACATTGATGACTAGAGAAAAGTCCTGGAGAACAAGAAGCAGGGCGGGCATACAACGTGGGGAGTCCACGCTGAGAGTGGTCAGAGGGTTTCTGAGTGAATGCACAGCGGTAGCTGATGTATTTTGACGTGACCGATGCGAGGCCGCTCTCCGTTGACTGCATTGTCTAATGGACCAACGTCCCCCTCTCCTCCGATCCACGATCCTTTGCTTTGCCTATCTACAATCTGCTACGACCAGCAACCCTCCTCTGATTTCATAAATGACCACAGATTCTTTTCTCCATTTGACGACGCTGTCCCCGTTTATATCTTGATCCAGCATCAAATCAATCCAGATAATCATCGACGATTGGCTTCCGTTATCGCTATTCGCTTATCCATCGTTTTCCATCGACTTGACAACCACTGACGCAATAAGTTCATGTGCTAGGAATCACTGCTCGAAATTTCAGTTCTTTCCTAATTGTTCAGTTCTTTCCTAATGGTTCAGTTTTTTCCTAATGGTTCAGTTCTTTCCTAAATTGAAAATTTCTGTCAATCTGGGTGTTCTGTTAATTTCTGTTCATTAATTTACTTCTATTAACTTGGTCATTGATGTAGGTATCACCTTCCAGCGTCCGAAGTCCACTCCCGGATTTTGCCCTAAAGAAGTTACACGCCTGTTAGATTGAAGGAAAAAACTGTGGAATGACTGAAAGAAGAGGAGTACGAGAGGAAGAAAGAATAAGAGGAGGGACTCGACTCTCTTCGACTGGAAAACTGTTGACTTGAAGAATACATCAGAGCAAGAACACCTCCACTCAGAGTGCGGACTAATAATATGTCCCAGATGTGCTGATGATACAGAAATTGTTGTTCAAGGAGTATCTTGTTGTTCAGGAGTATCTGGACATGAAGATGTTAGCTGCTCATCAGGAATCTGATCATCATTTAAATTAGAAATCATGTAATTTATAATTACAATGATACATAATCTTACATCGCAGGTTATTTATCTTTTGGGTCAAAACTCTTGTTCTAATTTTCTGGGGTCTCTCCTAATTTTACAGTTTGGAGGACTTTGGCCGGAAGTCATGAGCCTGATTTGGTATAGCCATCAGCCTCTCTGATTTGAGCCTTTCTTTCATCCCCAAGGACGAAAGAAAGAAGATAATATTTGCTATCACAAGTGTTGTGGTTTGAGGCCGAAGGTGGAAGTTCGCCGATCGGTTTGCCGACCTAGTCGGGCAATTCTTTGCCAGTTCGCGTGTATCCTTATAGTATGCAACGTATGCAGTCGGTTGTTACCGAAGGAGTGGTTTGCCGAGCGGCCAATGGCGAGTGCTCGGGCTAATTCTAGGGTGCCGCCACCGCGCCATCTTTGCATCATAATGTTGCGTTCGCGGCCCCCTTCGTACCACCCCTCTCGCCATTCGCCGTTTATCCCTACCCTTGGACCCCCTCACCCTCGCTGCCCCGCACGGGACGTGCACACCGGAGAGGTGTGCACTCACTCTCGCTCACTTACTCTCACTCAGCAAGTGAGAGTGAGAGAGCAAAGACAGAGACAAACATCTCCAAAGTGGGCACGAAGCATGGAAAGCAAATTTAACCGGAGTGAGAGGAATAGAGAAAGTGGGGTGGGAGGGTGGTTTGTGTCTAAGAGAAGAGGAAAAGGGGGACGAAGGGGTTGTCTGCGCCTTGTCTGCCGGGAATCAATCACATAACAGTGGTGCACAACTCCCAGGGAGTTGAGCACCTTTGAGGAGTACTCACCTTGAAGGTGAGCGGTTGAGAATCATAAATCCTAATGATGATGAAGATATTTGAAGGAATTTGGAGGGATTTGAAGGAATTAGAAAGAATTTGAAGGAATTAGAAGGAATTTGAAGGGATTTGAAGGAACTTGAAGGGATTTTAAGGATTTTGATTCTTTTCCGAGTTGGTGTGGAAGATCTACTTCGGGCAAACCAACTTGACGGGATTGTGAAGACGCCCAGGGCGACATGCCACCTACGCCTTGCTACCGTCTCCCTGTCAAGAAAGTTAATCTTAAATCATACGTGTGTACTGCTACTGCTGCATTCTCTTTGATACAAGACCTCCATGAACCTCAAGGTCACGGATTCAACAAACAGGCAAAGAGAATAAAAAAACTTGTTATACAGAGGGATATATAATATTGAGCTTGGAGCAGATACAGTAGAGTTGGAACATGAAATGGGTGTTGTAGTCCCTTAATTTTATTTATTCATTAATGACAACTAACTAGAATGAGTAACTAACTAGTAGAATGAGGCGTCCATTGTGTCCTGTTTTTCGCTTATCAGCAGCTAAAATGAATACGTCAAGAGTCGGACAATACTTTGTATCTTTAAAGGAATCATTGCGAACACTTGCGATAAAGAAATCGACAACAAAGCGAAGTTGCAGATCTGCAGACCTTCTTCACGGTCAAAAGTAGCGGAGCGAACTCGGAAGGTACAATGGCCGGACGCGCCGGTTCACAATGATGGAAAATAATTAAATTGAGCAAAAGGAGAGCGGCTCAAAAGGGCCGACTGTGAGGGGGCAGGAGAGACGTCGGCCAATCAAACTGATCGTGGCATGCATAAGAAAACAAGAGCCATCCACTCTGCACACATGTGTCACGTATACAGAGATCCGGCTGCAGTTGTGTCCATATGTTTCAGAGTGTGCGTGCTTAGGTTTGGGTATATGATTCGCGCACCACACGATCAACACGGCTGAATCGAGTGAACGGTGGAATGATAGAGAGTTAGAGAGTCGACTGGGAAGGAGGCAGAGAGATGGTTATAGAGACAGGAGAGATGCGGAGAGAGAGGAAAGGCAGGAGGGATGCGGGAGGCTAAAGTGAAACGGCAGACAATGTACGCCCCCGCTCCGTATCGACGTATTGTTACTGCATTGCACCCCCGCGCAGATCTTGATGGTACCTGGTGTAGGATCCAGAAGCTCGATTGTTTACAATTCACCTATTTTATGTTATCAAACTCCGTAGCGAAACTTTCCATTTTATCCAAAAGTACTGATCTGAGATTTTAGATCTTGAAGCTTTGATTTCTTAACTACATTCGAGTGACAGATGACAGGCTGCAGCGAAGGGGGTGAAGATTGAAAACCCACTTAGAGCGGTGCCCCGTCATTTTTGAAGCCCCCCCGTCTAGTACTTGGTGCGAAACCCCCTGTGGCAAAACGATACGTAGGCGAGGATAATTCCTTTGGACCTTCGGCTCGCCAGGTGTCCGCCACCTGGGGACCGAGATAGGCCACCGACTGTCCTCACATAACGATCTTGGCACGCGTCTCATGTAGGTCTTTGCTGAAAAGACCAAAAGAGTGGTAGCTTCAATTTTTCCATCGAAGATTCTTTTTTTTTGCTGCTTATAATACACTGAATTCAAAAATATTTCTCTTTTATTACAGTTGTCTACCAGAAGCGGTTGAAAAAGGAGAGAAGAGCAAGAAGACGACTCCAAGATCAGCTGGACCTTGAAGTCAAAAGGCGCACACAGTTGGAAGATGCACTCAAGGCCACGGGAGCCTCGACAGAACAAGTCAAAGCAATCACTGGTAAGAATTCTTAATGCACAAATATTTTTACAATTTATAAATCTGAAATTTGTGTTCTGGAAGTTTTGTGTTCTGGGAAGTTCTGTCCTTCTGTCGACTCTGGAGATTCGCATTGAATCTCAGCCCTTAGCCAGGAGCCTTAATCTCGGAGTACATTAATTAATTCATCGGGAGAGAATAAACAGTCTGACACCCAGCAGAATACGATTCCTTACTTATGACCCCTTTCCTCTCCGACTTCTATACCAACCAATGAAATCTTTCTTAGTCTTTCACTATACTTGTGTGTTATGCCTACTTCTACATCAGTGTTTAAATACCTAAATACGTTCTTCGCTTCAACTCGAAACAGGCTCAATCCGCCAGCAGCAACCACCCTTCCTGTCACTACCAAAACTCAAACACGAAACCCTTTAAGTGAAATCTCTTATTTCGATATAACGTTACGTGCCTCCTTGCCGTTTTCGCTGTAGCTGCTGATTAACCCTGTCAGTGCCAGAGAGAGTCGCGATATTAATTTCAAATCAAACGGCACGAGAGGCGGGACGCGACTCATGTTTTCTTAAAACATACCTTAAAGCCAATCCTAACTCTGCTATTATACAACAACTCGAGGACCAACTCTGCCATGACTTCAGAAAAAATTCATCATTAGTCTAAAGTCTAGCTCCATCTTGTGACCAAATCATTTTAATGAGTCATCATTGCGCACTCAGAAAAAAGTTTGTTTGAATCAAACAAAGGTATCATTGATATAGGGTCAATCAAAAAATATCTTTGAATTAAACAAAATTTGTTTGATTCAAAGAAACTTTTTTTTAATATGATGAAATCAATTTTTTTGAGTTAAAATTAATATTTGTTTTGTTAACATCATGTTTTTGTTAACATTGTTAATGTTTTGTTAACTTACTCAATTTCACTAAAATATATTATTATATGAACACCACGTAAACGAAGTAAACACAACACAACATTATACATATGCGCATGTGAGCAATAAAATCAGTATCTACGGATATTGCGGTTGAGTATACAAATTTGAATATCTAGTGATCCTAAACGACAGTATCTTCTATTTGTAATAGATAATATGTGGTAATATCTAGATATTGTACAACAGTATCTTGCATTTGAATATCTACATTTGAGTATCCATTTTTCTCCGTTTAGTCTAGCTCCATCTTAGTTTAGCTCCATCGTCTAGCTCCATCTGAATTTGGTTGATGACGGAAATTGCCTTCTTACAAGTTAATATTAATTTTCAGAAAATGTCACGGCGGAAACTAGGACGAGTGTAGAACCATCCGAGGAGAATTCGATACACTCTCAGTCCCAGCAATCAAGCACCCAGCAGCAACCAAGCTCTCAACAACCCCTTCAGCAGCAGCAACAGCAACAGCAGAAGCAGCAGCAGCAAGCACAACAATACCGGGAAGCTCAAGTTTCCCGTCCACCTCAACAACCACCCACGCCGGAAAAACCTGGCTGGGGTTACAGTGGACTGGATCTCATCGGCAGTCAGGCCTTCTGGCAAAATTATCAAGGTCAGTAATCACTCGCTCTCGGCGTCCTGGCTCGAGTTAGGACTCAAGCCAGGGTAGGCCGATTCGATATTCCCACGCCTTTTTAATCGTCCAACCGAACGAGAAGGAGGATCTGTGTGCACATATCGTCCAGGGCACAATCCTAGGAGATAATCGGATTCGCGTATTAGAACCCACTCAATTTTTCAGATCTTCCGATTGAGTTGGCTCGAGCCCAGTTTATCGAAAAATCAACCGAGTTCGTAATAACCCCTTAACATTCTCGTTACGAAGAACACCTGTAACTCTATATCTATATCTATGTGGAGCCGTATAACCGAATCCAAAAGTAAATTATTCGAAAGATCTCGTACGGGAGGAATCGCGTCGAGCGGCAGTAACGACCCTGCGAAGAGACAAGGAAGAAGAGAGAGAGAGGGGAAGAGAGAATGTCTGCTTGGTGAGGAAACTGGAGGTATCTCAATAGGGTCCCGAGAGTCACCCGGGCATCGTGATGCGGAATCCATTTGCAATAAACAACGGAGATTTAGTCGGGGGCAGGGGAGTCGCGGGTGCAGAGCAAGGGGGGTAACGTCGTCCAAGGTAGGTACTTACGTTCTTGCGAGGGGACCTCTGAGCCACCGTCTTCCAGTCATGCATTCTATACGAGGAGTGATTCCCTCTCTCTGGCTTCTCTCCACTCAAATTTCGATGTAGCCAAGATGCCAACTAGTTTCTCTTTCAAGTCCCTCAAGGGAGCATGTTATGATAACCCTTGTAGTAACTGCCACTTTAAGGAAAAGTTAACTGCTGTGTTGTAGCAGGCATTACGCTTTAGCTATTCCGGAAGTCAATTGGCAACAAGAGAAAGCATTGTTTCTTTAAATTGTGCAATTCCACTCATGAATACCGGAATGAGCGTATTCCAATGGAGTTCATCAATTTTCTAGAAAGCGGTATCAGCTCTCTGGAGATTTGAATACTTTTGCTGAGTACTTGCAGTATTGCATTTGAGCATGAAATACGAGAAGTAAACAATAACAAGAAAACCTCTTTTTTATGTGGCAACAACTACATGTGGTTCTATCAATAAAAATCATGATTGTGGCAATATTGCCACAGTTGTATCATATTTTACTATTTCTGTGACTGTAGCAACTATATAATTTTTTCCACGTGACATTAAATTGTACATCTTGATATTATTCATCTTGAAATTGTTTATCTTGGAATTGTTCATCTTAAAATTGTTCATCTTGAAATTGTTCTTTCCTTATCTTCTTATTCGCTGGGCGGCCATAAAATATGATACAAGAAATTTTCTGCAAGTAAGACGTCTTCCAATGCACACAACGATATTCATAAAATCTTTTCGACAAGCCGCGTGCTCTATATTTCAGCCTTGATAAAAATTCGAACACCACTGTAGGTAATGCAAAGCTTATGTATATCTCTCTCGCAAGTATAAGGAAGAAACCGTAATTTCCCCGGCGGCCACCGTAGCTCTCCATGGCGTTACCAGTCCTCTCTCCTTCGTCTTCACTCTGTACTCTCTACTCTCTTCTCCTCCCTCTTGTGATTCCTCCACGTCCACCATTCACCCTGAGTACGACGAAGCACTCCGCCACGCTTTAATATTCAGACTATATGCAATAATTTCGCAGCGACCATAACGTCTCTCGCGTCCCTCGCGGCCCCTACTCTTGTACTTCCTCCCCCTTTCCTCCCCCTCCGCCCCTATTCACTCGCTCACTCTGTCTCTTCTCTGTTTCTCGTGCATGAGAATTGAGAAACCTCTCATGCAGGTACACGTAGCAGCGAGAAGGATAAAACGATCAACATCGTGGGACAAAGAGAAAGAAAAATTATCGTCTCTACATGCACATACCAGACGTGGCAGCCACCTCGCGACCGCAATCATTCTAAATCGCCGGGCGGGCTGCTCAAAGTACATTGAAATTGAAATTGTTGCAAAGAGCCGCCAAGGTGTCATGAGATACTATATTTCTTCCAAATATCGAAGTTTCATCTTCAGTTCGAAATTTACTGGTAATTAGGGATGTGCGGATTTTTAGAAAGACTCCGACGGCTCGGGTCAAGCCAAGTCGGGTCAGGGTAGGTCTTCCAGATTTATATCACGGAAAACTTGTAAAATCAATTTTTCCTAGACTGCATTGCAACCAGTGTTGATGACCGGGAAATTTTCCGGTTTTCGGATAATTTCGACACTGATGGGAATTTTTCGGGAAATCGACAAATACCGGAACAGATCGGAACAATTCATTTAAATTAGGTTCAATAATTAGATTTTTATGATAAATGTTTCAGAAAGTTATGTTCATAATCAAATTATAATTTGATGCGCCTATAGAAGAGTTATTTTCATTGGTCAGCCCAATGAAATCAAGATCAGATGATATCAATTGTATGACGTCGTTTTTCGAAAGGAATACAGGCGATTCGATGTGTAATTCCGCCACTTGGTTTGTTAATCGAACAAGAAATCTTGTGATCATCATTTTTATTTTTTGGGATGGCCCTTGTGTTACTAGTGCATTTTATCGGTCGATAAATAATAAAATCAGATATGTGTATTATATATTTCAAATGAATCTAGCACAGAATTGTTTTTTTAAATTGTAAATCTTATTATGAGAAGCTTGATAAATAGGAAGTAATTTTTAGAATTAAAATAAATATATTAAATATATTATATATTCTTTATAAAATAAATATATTAAATATATTAAAATTATTATATTAAAATCGAATTACATGCGACTCAGTCGGATTGTCACTTTTGCTTCGACTTTCGATCAGATCGGATTAAATCGGATAGAAATCTTTGGTCTGATTTCGAATTATACCGGAATGAAACTGGTTCGATTACAAATTCCGAAATGACACAAATTCATAATGATTCCAATGGAATTTGCTTTCAAATTCCAATGAATTTGCTTTCTATCTGGCTTATTGCATTTATTTTAAAAGTCTGGAAAGAATTGCGGTTTGTCATCAATAGTTACAGAGTATATATACTTGTGCATTACGTTGAGAATTATAACACACAAGACAATAACCTCGCAAGAGTGATAAACCGTAACGCGTGCGTACCAGCAATATAAAGCTTATACTGAGGAAGCGGCAACCGGGGTAGAACACATCATCCCCTACTTGGTACACACGACCGTCGGGAATATATCTGCGAGACACGACGAGGTTTTCCGGTGAACGAGCCGCCGGGCTAGAAGCGGAATAGGGCCTCTATTTATACGTGGTGATGGCAGGAGGGTTCGAAGGTGTATGCAAAGGAAGAAGAGAGCACTAATATTGGGGTCGTGTGATGATTACGAGGTGCGATTTCGTCAACCAATTTCTTTTCTCATTCAAACACGATTTTACTTACGGCTTTTTCAAAACAAGAAGTTACTATTACAGGGCAAAAGAAATACTATTTATTTTTGAGATGAATATACAATTAAGGAAGCTTTTCTACACTCTTCCTCCCTCTTAGATAAATATCCGAGCAAAGGCGAGCGTTTTTAATTAAAAATCCGGCTGCTGACGGTTGAAGAGTTTAGAGTAAAGTTGCGCAATATCAAATTTGATTTAGCGAATAAAAACAAAAAATTTTGTTTATTTATTTCTTATTCTTGATCCTGTATTCATTATTCATTTATTCGTTATTCAAAAACTTGGAATAACGATAATAATTTTACTTCGTATAAAATCCATAAAAATTCCTTAAAATTCCTTTAAAATAATATGACCAGTAAAAAATAATTTAATAACCGAAGAAGTGATTAACGAATGAAAAAAAAAAAAAAAATTATGAAGAAAATTTTATTCGTAGGTCATTCGAATAATTTATCAATCGAATAATGGCCAAGTCTTCTTTAGAGATTGAAATACACAGGACGGAGTACGTCTGACTTCTCACGGGGAAGAACTGATCAGATTAACAATTTGAGATTTGGATGCGTTCGAGATAAGAGCAGTTTCCTCGTAATCGTCGTCGAGGGCACTTAAAAGAGACACGGACTTTTTGCGAAGGATGAAAAAAGCAATTTAAGTATCATATCGAAGAACAGTAATTGGCCGAATGCTCAGGAAGGGATCGAGCTAAGCGGGTAGAGGGATCTGCGAAACGAGGACACCTGAGGGTTGATTTCGTGTAGCGTGCGTTTTTAATGCTCTGATCTTTATGTAAAACAGTAGAGTGGCGACGGGGCGCGCGAGCGCTCGTGCGTCAAGCCAACCGTGAAATTGTATGAATCGAGAAGGCACAGAAGCGGAGACACAAAAAGCAAAAGAGATGTACAGATTCGCGTGCCCTCTTGCTTTCGAATCCCTATCTTATAATTTCAAATTTCCGCAGGCGTCGGTCCTCTTTCCCCTCCCATACACGGGTCTCTTTCTACTTTTTCCTCTCTTTCTCTGGAATTTTTCTTTTCTTTTACGGGTCCATGGAAAAATCGCGCCTCCGGGAGGTGGGAATATCATTTTATCTCCAGACACTCCCGTGTCTGAATTCCTTTTTCCTTTCCGAGTGAATGGATGTGGGTGGAAGTCAATCGAAAAGTTTCCCTCTGCAAATGGAAAGTTGGAAAGATTCAGATAGAAATGGGTGAGGGAATAATAAATTTTGAATAGAGATTGGTTGAATTAATTAGCTGTTCATTTCTGACAATAATGTGCATTTTTTTTTTTTTTTTTTTTTGAAATGGGAGACTGTGAAGAAGTTTAGATGTTGGTACAACTTCATAGTTAGTTAGGGGTTGAAAAGGATTTGAACCAAGTTGAAGAAAAGATATTTTAAGGGATTTTAATGAACTCCAAAAGATTTTGAAATATTTTAGACGATTTTAAAAAATTTACAGAAGATTTAAAACATTTTAAAGAATTTCAAGTATTAATATAGTTAAAAATAGTAAAATTCAGATTAAAGATGAAAGGAATTATTGACTGCTTCTCAGTCATCAGCACCATCACAATGCTACACATTTTCCTGACGATCTCAAGGCTCACGAAGAGCTATCTGGCATGGTTCTTTTTCTGATCGTTTTGTTCTTCCTCATCGCCGTTGCAGTCATCTTCTTCTTCAGCTTCCGAAGCAACTTGCCTTCCTCACAGTGCATTGTGTCCAAGTTAATTACCTGCAGATAAACGCGAAGTCATACTACGGAGCTCGTTCTGAGGCGAGGGCTCTGTCCACCCCAAAAAATCGACGGGATCCAACATCTTCTCCTGACAATACCAACCGTTTAGTTCTGAAAATCTCGTTCGAACCGGTCCGAAATTGTTTTCATTGTCCGCTCGATTTGTCAGGGTGTGTAAGACGGTAGCGAAACTATTAGTCTTGATCCTCTTGACGAGCGTGCCGTGCGTCTTATACGCTCTGAACTTCACTCTTCAGTATTACGATTCGCAAAGAGGCGAATCCAAACTTTTTATGCTCGTTGCTGCTGATTCGGGATGCATCATTTTCGAGAAACGTGATTTCACTTTGAAGATATCAGCCAATGAGTGTGTAAAATTTATAAGCTGCATTCGGTCTCTCGTTCACTAAACACAAAAGGAATTATATGTAATAGAAAATGAAATACAAGAAAAAAACGAAATACAAGCGCAGGAGAAAAAGCCTCTCCTCGTTTTTCATCTGGAAATGTTTCTCTCTCCGTAACATGCCGAAATAGCATATCTTGAGCAGTTAAATTGTCATTTGGATATCAAAGGGACGAAACACCCGGCGCGTGGATAAGGGCGCGAAAGGTAATTTGGCTCAGTGAAACGCAAACATTGTGACGAGCGTACGAACGCACTGACGAAATCACGATTCACACCCACGTACCACGAAACAGCCCTCAGCTATTGTTGCTCAAAGCATAATGGAATCTCGGTCCCGTCTAGTTACGGCGCAGCCGTTTCTCCAGGCTCTGCCAGTTAACCATTGCTTAATGGCCTCGCAATTGGATTTTACCATTGGTCTTTGCCTAAGGAGGCGCCATTTCACGCTTCTCGATCCGATCTCTATACACCCTTCGGTCCAAAGCGGAATTCCCTGTTTGTCTCCTTCTCTCATCAAGTCATCACTAATCGTGATAATCTCGATCTTCCTTCCTTGACTATTCACTATGTTTTATTATTCCCTATTAACTTTCTGTTATTATTCCCTATTTACCATGTATTATTATTCCCTATTATTATTCCCTATTCACTATTCAAATTTCAATAACAGAATCCGCAACCTCGCAGATCTTGATCCCCTCTTCCTTAATAGCAATTAACTCACCTGAAGCAACGAGTTGCACAGCAAAGGTCAACCGAGTGTATCTACGCGAGCCGATTAATTCGGGGTAATATCATTAAAGGGACATTTTCCAGTTTTCACCCTAATCCTTGTGGAATTCAGTGAGCAAACCCGCGGTCGTACCCCGATCCCGTTCACGCCTGCCTTCGCCTGTTATCCCGCTCATCCCTTTCAACCCCCTTTTACCAAGGCGGGGGTGGCTCTCCACTAATTACTGCTTCGTTTCATCCTTCGTACTTTCACGCGCCGGCGAACCAAGTTGCGTTACTCCTGTCTTCTCTATCCCGTGTGTGATTACAATCGGTTCTTTTTCAGCTTAGGCGACAAATGTTGTTCAGTCAATCATGTATCTGCAGGAAAGGATTTCGTAGGCTGTTTATTATTTCAAATATAATTAACATTATTTAAAATTATAATTAACATAGCGGTCTGTATAGCAAACCCAGAAGTGATTAACCCTCATCAGTGTTTAGTTGACACTAAGGATTCGACAATTGACACTATTTGACAATTAACTCTACCGCATAATTATTCTATTTGAATACTGAACGATTTCTAAGCTATTTTCTACACAAGAATATTATACATATATTATATAATATAATAATAATAATATAATAATATATAATATATAATAATATATAATATTATATAAAAATATTATATTATATATATAACATAAAAAAGTTCTTCAATCTTGAATTAATATTTCTTTATTGGTTCCATATGGAAGAAAAAAATATCTTTAATCTACCTCAGAGTGTCAATTTGGCACTCAAGACATTGATTAAGATGGCGAAATTAAGGACTAATGAGGGTTAATATCAACCCCTAGCAACGAAAAATAACAATTGGTAATAGTGACTCCTAGAGATGGTTTTTAATATTTTTTATAATAGAATAGAAACGAATAATAATAACTCCTCGTTTAAAAAAAGTAAAGTCAGTAAAGTTTGTAATTTTCAATTCGCGTATCTCATGTAAAAAAGGGATATTTTCATATACTATCTTGGAAATATTCAACACATTTTGTGGTCAACCCAGGTGTAGGTTAATTGCTTGTTTGTACTTTATTTTCGTTTCGCCGAAGAAGTCAGTTTCTGCAACAATTTTTTTTAGTAGCGTCTTCTGCAAAATTCTCTGTTGAAGAAAAAATAATATAAATTGCCGAATTCATTTCAAATTCCATTAAAACATATTAAAATCTTTTGAATTGCAATTGTATCGAATCCTCTGAATCATTTCAACAAGAGGAATGCAAAAATGAGAATTTTTTGAATAGTTGCTTTGAATAGTAGAACGAGTAGTTGTTAGTACTATAAAAATGAGATTAGTCCTACTATTTTAGTATGATTTTAGGAGAGGACAGTGATTTAGAAAATTAAAGAGACTACCGCGATGGGGCTGCAATTAAGATCAATCTGGCTGTGAACTGACCAGTGACCATTTGACCAATCTCTGGACTACAACCTACACTGGAATGATCTTTACTACAGCACCATCGCGGTGAGTCGTATTGAACAACCTGAACATTCAAGAGCTAAATGATCTCATCTTTCACCGTCTGTTTATTAAAATACTCGTGATGGTGATAATCCTCGTCGTCGAAAACAAGCTCTCTTGGCACAAGGGGTTCTAAATGAATTAAGGATTGAGCTTAGAGTAAGCAGGAAGATTGGGTATTTTGATAATCATGAGGTAATATATAAGGAAAAGGGTCGGAACTTTAATACAATGAAATAAAATTACTATAGAAATCATTAATATCCAGTAATCATTAATTACTACTTTTTAGTAACACATTTAACATTTACCCTGCGTTTTACAGAATAACTTTAAATGCACCAAAAAATGTAATTAATTAAAAATGTAATTGCTTAAAAACATTAATTATTTAAAAAACGGTTGTAAAATGCTTTAGAGTATTTGATACTTAAAAAAAGTATTTTTTTATATGAACTAAAACGAATGTTGATAACGCCAACTTTGAAGTTTTTTTCTTCTTTTTTTTTGCAGAATCACTGGCGGAGTACGAACTGGAGAGAAAGACACGTCAGCACCAGACCTCCGAGAGGGACCAGGTCAAGTCTCCTCTTCAAGGTGCGTCGATTGAAACTTTTTCAAGTACTGTCCCTAACGATCTAACGATTTAATGTCGCGCGTACAAAAGGGTGGTGGTAATGTCTTACATTCGGAAAACTCGCGGAAGTTTTCGACGAAGTAGTAGAAGTGGTGAGAGGGAGTCTCTAAAATGCCGTCGAAGTAGAAACTTCACATCTACATCCGCCTTCGCGTGTACTTGTGTTAGAGTCAGGCCAGTCGCAGTTTCTTATACGGTCTCGAATAAACTTCGATCTTTAATTAGAAACTCAGCGGAGAGAGAGAATGAGGGGCTGGTTGCGCCCGGCGGATTTCTTGCAGCGGCGTCAGCGGCACTACCATCGGCAGATTCGAAACTTGGTCCGCCCCGGAAACTTGCAAAGAGCTAGCGGCCAAACTTTTACCGGCAAAAAGCTATCGAGGGCGCGATTTCAACGTGGCGCCTCATGCCCGCCAAGCCGCTGCATGTAAATAATCGTTTCTCTCTCAAGAGCCCGATCTCGGGTTAAGTAGTCCACGGGATTTCTAAATTCGATAGTATATGTACATATTTCATAAAGACGAAAGCAAAAATCTACAAAAAAAAAACAAATCAAAATTAAACAAAGTTAAACTCTCAAGTAATTTGTTGTCGAGACGACAAAATGTTGCAAAATCACCCAAACATAGGCGTATCAATAAGGCAGAGTTATTTAAGAGTTCTCGAGCAAAAAATTGGACTTTCGATCTGACAATCTCTGGAGAAGAAAAAAAGAAAAGGATTGAAAGAACGAACGGGAAGAGAAGGAAAGGGATAGTGCACCGAATCAGGGGACTATTAATGTAGTCTTTTTCAATCATAAGCGACAGTTCGATAAAAAGCCGAAAGGCGGCTCGATCTCAAAGGCCATACGAGGGCGGCTCGGAATGACTCGGCTGGCCCCAATTCACCAGGTCGTCTACTTGGCTTCTCGAAGATAGCTACCACCCTCTTCTCTTTTGTCTCTCCCATTCCCCTCACCCTCTCTCTCTCTCTCTCTCTCTCTCACTCTCTTTACATTTAAGACTCATCACTCTCTTCTTTATTCTTGTTCTTCGCCTATATCTGTCTCTCTTACTCGTGCCTCTAACATACGCAGCCAGCGATATAATTAGTGAGCGGCGCCTCTTCCAGTCTCTTCCGAATAAACGAACGATCGCCGAATGACCCAGCCAGTCCCTCAGACCGGCACAAGTCGTGATCATCCCCCCCTCCCTCAACACCATCTTACTCTCTTTACACCTCTTCATTAGTGCTTCCAAGATCAGGTCAACATTCCCCTAATTGAGAAATGTTTGAGAAACACTAGTTATTTAGCTAATTATGTATAATTCTCTGACAAAAAAAAATCAAATCAAAGCTTCCTTCTCTCATTGATTCAAGCCTACCCCCCACTCCTTTTCGAACTAAAAGATCTTCCCATTTTCAACTTAAACTCTCCTCCTTTTGCCACTCTGTTGGAAGTGAAAAGATAGAAAGTCTATTTATTTAAATTTTTTTCAATCTTCAGAATTGAAATAGGAAGGATAAATGTATCCAAATGTGTCCTTTCTTATCCACACCAATCTTTCTCTACTCATTTGAATCCTTGGCTATTTCTTTTACAATCTAATAGTATACTACCAAGTCTATCTAATCCAATCTTTACCTTTTCATTCCTTATTTTTTTTATCCAAATCTATCCTTGTATAAACACTTCAATCCCTTTCTATCTCGCTTGAAGTATAGTACCAAGTCTATCTATATCAATCGATAGACTTGATAGTATACTTCAAGAGAGATAGAGAAGGATTGAAATTATTATACAAGGATAGATGTGGATATAAAGGTATGGATTGAAAATGATAGGCTTCCTAGTAGATTGTAAAAAGGATAGGAAAGGGTAGACATGGATAGAAAGGTCAAAATTGAAAAGGATAGACTTCCTGATAGATTGTAAAAAGAATAGAAAAATATTGAGATGACTAAGTTAAGGATAGATATAGATAGAAAGGTAAAGATTGAAATAGATAGACTAAGCGAGATAGAGAGGGATTGAAATCATTGTACAAGGATAGATGTAGATAGAGATAATTAGATTAAGGACAGACATGGATAGACTTGATAGTATACTTCAAGAAAGATAGGAAAAGATTGAAATAGAGATATGATTAGACAAAGGTCGTATTAGATTGTAATAAATAAATGATTAGACAAAGAATAGACATGGATAGGAAAGTTCGAACTGAAAAAGATATCCTCGGCAGTAGATTGCAAAAGGGATAGAAAATGATTGGCGTGGATAGGCGGAGAATAAGAAAAGATTTTCGTAAATAATTAAAAAAGAGATATACAAATAGATTGACATTGACATGGATACGGAAGGATACATTTTGATACATTTTCCCTTTCTATTTCAATCCTGAAGATTGAAAAAGATTCAAATAAATAAACTTTCTATCTTTTTACTTCCAACAGGGTGAACTCTCAATATAATCCACTTATTGTTAATTATTTCTGTTACAGATTCCCGCGCGGGTTACTACAAAAACTCTGTTCTGTTTACTAGTGCCACCTAGAGAAAGCTGGAAGACGCGCGATAAACCCAATTGCGCATTGTCAAAACTGCTACATCGATGCCGAGTGACTCGACCAAAGGCTGAAATTCCAGAAATCAAACAAGCTGGGATAGAAACTAAGTGATCCTTCGGTAGCTTTTTCAAGCAGAAGAGTCAAAAAATTGACAAGGAAGAGCCGGGATCGTTGCTTTCAGTGATATAATGTTCGTGCGAGTGTTCCGTGAAGAAGATTGTTGCGAACTAGAACTTGAAATAAAAATCGCGAACAAATTATAGACTTCCAGTGGCGAAGCGATTACATCTCATGTACAAGGCACGAATGATCCTTCGGGTTGCATCATGAAAACAGAATTAAGGAATTATTGCCATCGCGCATTATACCCTGCACTTAAGAAGTCGTAGGTCGTGACTCGAGAACTTAAATCTCGTCTCTCGTGCGTTAGAATCTTTTACTTGAAGAGTGGAGAAGAACTGTGGAGTGAAATTCCTGGTTGAACTGTAGAGTCATTAGATTCGTGAGTTTATAAAAAGAAAAAAAAAGAAGTCGTGTCAATCAGATGGAGACATATCAACGATGCATATAAGATCCATCACGACCGATTCCGCGATTCCTCGTGTTTCGTCCTTCCCTGTTTTCGTGTCCCTAAATACGAGGAATCGCTGAAATCTTTTCAGCGTACCTTAAACGCTCGGAAAGCGTTCAGTCACGTGGCCATAGGTAAAGTAAAAAGAAAGAGGACTTGTACTGCCAAATGAACAAGTGCTTCGCCTCCCTTCAATCGAGAAATCGTCTTTCGGAATCGTACTATATATATACATGTATACATACGCGTTAAAAATATGGAGAAAGGAAGCGAAATAGATAAGAGGATAAGGGGCGAAGCGATAAAAGAGATATTTATAAAGACTGTTTGAGAGTGCGTGCGTGGCGTGCATGCGTTCCTAGAGACATACCTATCCTATATTGAGCGAGTAACTAGTTAATTATTAATTTTAAGAGAACGACAGGCCGCTCGTTCGAACCATTACCGAATGAGAAAAACGATCGGCTAATCGTCACCGCGCCTCCTTCTCCATTAACGAACGTTGTAGTGAAAAATCGAAATTTTGAATTTTATTGGTACTTTTAATTGGTACTTCAGTTGGTACCGGGCTCCGACCGGAAGTCGGGTTTTCAGGCCTGGGCCCGGTCAGAAAGTGAATGCAACCTGGGATCAGGTATCCAATTGTGCAATTTTACAATTAAGAAATTTATAAACTGTAATTAAACCCGCCAGGTTTGGAATGTCCAAACCTGGATCTGTAAACCCAATTTGTTGTGGACCCAATTGGGGCCACAACAAATTTTATACACGATGATCTAAAATTACCTAAATGATTAAATTATCTAATGATCTAATGATCCAAAAACTTGGTTTCTCTTTTAAAATGAAACTACAACTTTCGTTCTGGAGATATCGTTGCGAGGAGAGGATTCGATCTTCCTATTAGAGCTTTTGTAGCATCCAAAGCAAATCGTCCCCTTGCAAGCTGACGTGACGTCGTTCGAATCGCGATTCTCGAGAACTGTAATATAGAAATGACGGATGACTTTTAGCGTCTTGAATCTAACACTTTATTTATATAAATAACAACTTAGTTATTTACCGAACCGAGTAAGTCTAATCCATGTGCGTGTGTCTCGCGTTACGATTTACGTATTATGTACGATCCCTCGGATGAAATATTTTCGTGTTTAGATAAATGTATCTGCAATAAAAAAAAAGTCGGGTGGGGAGGATTGTGAGGAAAAAAAAGAAACAGCAGTGATTTTCCATGAAAAATATTGATCGGAGGTGATTGCGTATGTAAGATCCATGTACAAAGTCTTTTACCCGTAAGTTTCTTGTGTTGTAAAGTTCACATAATCATAGTGTCTAGGTACTGGCTAAGTCTATTAAAAGAAGTTAACCGTAGAGTCGAGAATTTAACCACCGATAGCTGATCCGTATTTGCCATCATCACACATGTACACACAAAAAAAATCACAGCAACACGCCTATAAACACAAACTACGGAGTATATTGTACTATTTTCCATGCATGGAAAGGTCAATCGCCGAGGGGAAAGAAAGCTTTTGTCCCATCGGTTTTCGTTTCTTCTTCGAGATGTGAAAAATTCAAGGGTTGAAGAAGAATCGAAAAGACTCGGAAACTTTGTGAATCGCGGTTTTAGGGTTGGTTTGACGAAAGAAGACTCGAGGTGACAAGGGGTAGATGCGCTTATATAGTGAGGGGAATTGATAGGGGTGAGAGGGTCACTTTCGTCGGTCCATGAAATTGTGATTCCGTGATTGTATAAGTTGTACGAGATAGTATCGAGACACAAAGTGTACTCATGTAATTCAGCATTACTACTTATAAATAAATAGTTGTTATTGTAAGTTTTGTGTGTGTTATTGTAGATCACCTTTCCCACACTGAGATAACTGTTTGGTTGTATCAATAAAAATTTTGTTGATTCAATAAAAGAATTTGGTTGCTATACAGCCAATAAAACATTTTTGTTGGGTCTTATTGTTGGCCTAATAAAACTGTTCTGTTGGCTCAAAAAAAAAAAATGTTTAGTTGGTTTAAAAAATTATTTTGTTGACAATAGGTATTGTTCAATTAATGAACTTTTTTAGCTTATTTTTAAATTATTTGTATATTATTTTTACTTGAATTATATTTATTTATATTATCGTAAGTTTTTTATCGTACGAAAAATCGGAAAGAAATTTTGCGGCGACCGGGATTCGAACTACCTATAAACACTTATTATCTCTATATAGGTTTTTAAAAAGAATTGATACCAGAGTTGCCAACTGCAGCTTTTAAGGAATTTTTAAGGAATTTCAAAAGAATTCACAAGAGTTTCCAAATTTTTGAATAATTGAAAAATATTTTAAAGGATTTTAAGGAATTTTAAATAATATTTAAAAATTTCAAAGAATTTTAAAAGAATTCAAGGATTTTCAAGAGATTTCAATTAATTTTAGAGAATTTTTAAGGAATTTCAAAAAAATCAAGAAGAGTTTAGAGATCTTCAAGTAATTTAAAAATATTTTTAAGTATTTCAAGGGGTTGTAAGTGATATTAAAGAATTTTAAAGGATTTTCAAAGAATTCTAGAGAATATAAGGGTTTTCTAGAGATTTCACAATATTTCAAAGATATTATAACTTTCTACAGGATTTAAAGAGATTTAAACTGATTTTAAGTAACTGAAAATAATTCTTAAGAGTTTCAATTTCAAGATTTTCAAATAATTTCAAAACATGTAAAATGTTTTTGAATTCTTTAAAATCTGTTAAATGTCTTAAAATCTTTGGAAATTTGTTGAAATGCCTTGAAATATTGTGAAATTTTTTGAAATCCTTTGAGATCAGTTAAAAACTCTCCAAATCTTTTGAAATACCTTGAATTCTCTAAAAGTTTTTGGAAATATTCTGAAAAATTTTTAAATCTGTTGAAATTCTGCAAAAAATTGAAATCTCTTGAAACACTCCAAGTTCTTGATATTTATTTGATAATTTCTTATTTTGATTTCTTTGATAATTAACTTTTGTCCTGATTTAATGAGCACTTTGCTTTGTACAATCTTTTACTTTCTCAGACTAGCTTTGAATTTTGATACTTTGAAGACTTCAACTATAAAAATAAATTTTTAAAAAAACTATTAATAATCATAACTTCCTTACAATTAAATGCATTAATTAATCTTAGGTCAATCGCTTAAATCAGCTTCAAATTATAATAAGTTAAAAAGTTATAGTTGCAAAATAAATTTTTAAAAATTACAAATAACCATAACTTTCTTATTTTTCAATAAAATGTGTTAATCTTAAAGGTCAATCTATTCCTCTCGACAACACAAGGAATCTTTTTTCCCTTTAAATAAACTTTGAATTTTGATTAATCGAGAACTTACAGTCGAAAAATAAATTTACCTAAATTTATAAAAGCGCATAAAACTTGCAAAATTAAATATTTTGTTATAAACCCTTGTAAAATATTTAATTTAGTATATATAGTAGCATAAGCATGCCAAAGATATATTCGCCTTCAAATATGTTCAAAAAAACCTTTTTTGCCTCTATGAGGAAGCAAAAAAAACAAAAAAAAAATGTATAAAAAAGTAAAAGTGTCTGCACCTTCCCTAGAGATTTCCTGCAAGATTTTTTAAAAAAGAGTTTAAGAAACAGACGTAAGTACAGGAGATAATCCCCAACTAGTAAACTGACTTGAGGGTCGTGTTTTCCTCGCCGCCCATCGCGGTCTCGTTTTATTCGATAATTATGTAAATGTGGGAATGATTGTCGGGCAATGTGTCCTTCGAATAAAAGTAGAGCGTAGCGATTCGGTTATCTTTATGATTCGGGGGTGCGCGAAAAAAAGAACGAGGTCTTCGACTTGGGGGTTGCTTCTCGTGGCTTGGGGGAGCCGAGAGTCAAGCCCTTCATTTGCATGGAAACGTTCATTTTTTTCTTACATACAAATATGCTGACAGCGCGCCCCGTCGGGTCGCATTTTACATTTTTACATCGGTAGTTTGACTTGGATGGAGAGAGAGAACGGGGCAAAAAATAATACTAATATTCCTTTTCAGTATAAGCAAAGGTTAGAGCAGAGAGAATTGTTGGAGCCTTATTTTAGATTGGAATATCAGCAGAGGGTAATTAAGATGTTCGTCCGACACCCTTCCGGTTGCCGGTCGATTTAATTAAGGGCCCATTCGAAACTCGGCCCAACTGGCAGGGTGGGCCGCGCAGAAGTAGTGTACGTGGCGCTGCGGATTATCGTTATTATTTATTAAAATATTCTCATGAAAGGGTGGAGCCAGAATCAACCAATGAACGGACGTCGCGTGCCTTACGTCGTTACGACACTGCAAATTGATAAGAATGCATCGCCGGTGCGCCCAGAGCACGCACGTGCAACTCGCCTTCCTTTCGCGATGGCTCGCTTCCACAAGTGCAAAGATATCGCACGAGGCACGGAAGTTAGTCTCAATCCTCTACGATCTTTTACTTTTATCGCTCTTTGTCCTTTCTGTGTACTTCGAGGAAGAATATTTTCCTATTGACAAGACTTGTTTGCATCTTTTGTTAAGAAAACATTCCAAAATTGTCTACAGTGTTTTAGTTCTTCATATTTCAAGTTTGGGAACGTTCATAAACCACGTGGCCCATTTAGTACCTACGGGGGGGGGGTGACCAAAAGCTACCTAAAGGCTACATTGGGGGAGGGGGCTACTGAGTGCAGGCCAGGTAGCCCTTACACCCCTTATGACTTTTAAAATTAAAGCGACGTAATTTTTATTATTCAGTTTCAAATTCAAAATAACGCGCCAAAAATACTGTGGCGCATGAGCTAAATATATAAAATATTTATTTGATATGTATAATGATAGACATTATATTTAATTTGATACGTGAAATATAGAAATTATTTATTTGTATTAAATTATTTATTGATAATCATACCTAGTAAATCTAAAAGCACTCAAAAAACCACGTGCCAATTGGAGGGAGAGGGGGTATAGAAATAATAGAGACTGATCCCTGCAATGACTAAAAATATATCTTGTTACCGCATAGCAATTTGCTTTGCCTAATAAGTTATGAAATATTTTTTTAAGTGAAGCTAGTTTATGAAGTTGAAACATCGTTCTAGACATTTTTTAAAAATTTGTATGAATAAAGAACGCTCATGAAATCTAATCTGATTCTTTCTTTAATCTTAATGCTCATTTCTTTTTCCCCTACAATACAGCCATCTCGGTTATTAGCTGGAGGCGTCTAATTTGGACCAAGCAATGCGATCTCACGATATTCTTTTTAATTAGAATAGTAATGACGAGGTTTATGGGCCGTACTAGCTTCCACGACTTTATACATCCGTTTTTCCGGCAAATACCGAGCTTCGTGAACTACGTTCTCTGCATTTTTGAGTCCTCGTAGAAAATTCTCCAACACGATTTTTCAAAACTTCATTTTCTTCGCAATCCACTTCAGAAAACTTCAATTTATATATGACGTATTTTTATTTTTTTTAACTTTCAATTTATTTTGCTTTATAATTGTACTATGAGAGGACAAGAACGACCTTTTACAAACTATTTTCATTGTCAAGGAAATAATGTCCCGGTTTTAGATGAGAAAAGGATTAAAAGCGGAGAATTTTTAAAGTTTTGGTTTTGGTAACGATAAATGTGACGTAATAAGAGGATCGGATAATGGTAGACGATTTACCATTTCAGCGTTCCTACCGACGTCAACCTGACGATATTCAGTGCACTCTTCATGTTTACCGCTCAGTAACGAGTGCGATGCGACCCAGGATCGTAAAATGCAATTACACGACGTCACCGAGAAGCTAATCGATGCAAATGAGATTCCAATACTCGGCTGCGTCTCCTCTCTGGCATTTAACCCCAGGCGAAACAACCTCGACTAGAAAAGGAAGGACTTTTCAGTTTGTAAGTTCACTGCAGCAGGAAAAACACCCTGACGAGGAAACCAGTTTTGCAATTTACTATCCCTTGAAATAATACGATCTCTCTTATCCAGATTATTTCATGCAAATCGATGAGTTTATAATGAACATTCAAATGAATCACACTTTTATTTTCACGGTGGAGAAAATCCTCTCCAAAAAAGTGGTGTAACGAAATGTCTTGAAAATCCTGTATAACATTGTTGTCTAAAGAGACAAAAAAGGCTTACTTAAATTACAAATTATTTTTTTTATATATTTTATCTGTTTACGGGAACTACAGTTTTTCGAGACAAAACAAGATTAAAGTGAGAAACAGAAATTGCTGCTCGACGCCGTCCGGAACATCTCTGGGGACTTAAGGTATTTTTCCCGTTCTTATTTTGTTCTCTTCGTTCGTCAAGATGTCACCACGGCTAATGAGAGAGTTAAGCACCCCACAGGCGAAACGAAACAACGTCTTTTTATCGGCCCAGCAAAAGCACCCTTACCCTCTGTGAATTATGCTAAACGACATTTCGAACTCGTCTTTTCAGCCAGTCGATGCAGAATATTGTCTATCTATTAAACAACTTTTTTATTACAGTAAAATTAACATTTTTTATTTTTACATTCTCACATGAGAAAGATTTAGTACATTTCTTGTATTTTTTTTTATGTTTTCCCTGATTTTAATTCTTCATTACTATTCTAAGCGTAGTGCAAATTAAAATTATTTATTCATATCGAAATTTATTTGGAATTATACTATTAATCGAATATTATTAGATATTATTATTATTATTATTATTATTATTATTATCATCATTATTATTGCTTACATTTAACATCTTAATAATCAGTATATTTTCCCCGACTTTGTGAGACATTTTAAAAATTGCTTCATCAGTCTCGTGTTGTGTCGGAGCAATTTATTTATTTAGCGAATAATTTTACAGAAAATTCTTAAACCGCAAGTCCCAAAAAATAAAAAAAAATGTGAAGGGAGTATCTTTAAAAACGCAAAATTGCTATAATTTTCTCGAAATTCACGACAATTTCAGTTGAGAATTACCCCAATTTTACGGTGATTTTAACATGGCTGTGTCTGACTCGAACGATTTTTACTACTGGTATGCGCCCGTAGGTAGATACCAGGCGTTCACTTTCGAAAGACCTTGCAAATAAAATTTCGCCTCACGATATGTATTTAATATCTTAATCAATCAAATCATAAGCAAATAAAATAATCTTATCTTCCATCTACTGATCAGTTTTTTTTAAACAAAAAATCCCCTTCATTTTCCAATGAAAAGCAAATCACATATAAACAAAAAATCTGCATAACTTTTTCATTTTCTATTTTAATCATTCTGTGACCGAGGACAAACATTAGCATGAGATGCTTAAAATGTCTTCTTTGTCAAAATCCCAAAATTTTGAAAAATCACAAAATGGCTATCTAAATGGGCCCAAAGTTTAATTGTTTATTTTTTAATGCGATGCCTGCAAATATGGGTACAAAAGCCAAGTCACGTGACTTAAGAAAAAATGGCCTTAAGAAAGATCATTGCTTGTCAATAAAAATCCTATAAAAAACAGACATTATTTAATAACCAGCTTATAATAATTTTTTACTCGTAAATGAAGTATGACATTTCAAAGGTACAATATAAGAAAAGAGAGAAAAAGTTGAGAATAGTGAAGTGTTTATCCTTATTGCAGAAACAAGAATGTGGCATGTTTAAAAAGAAATAAGATGGGGTATGCGATTCTTGCAAGGAGACGAAACCAGTAATCAAAGTGTCCGATCGGACGAGATGAATCGCCGTATGCAGGACGCGTCTCGTCACAGCATCGTGCCAACCACAGAATTGTACTGCGATTCCGCGTCAGGACAGGATCATCTTTTAATGGAAATCAATCTTGGCTGGCAAGACCCCCGAGGGTCAATTGGGACAGCATAATCTTGTCCCTGCTTTGAACGAAACGTATGTGCCATGCTCATCGACCACTGACTGACGTCAGAATTTTCTACCGTGATTTTTCAATAAAATATTTACTGCATACTTGGCCGAGGTGAACAAAACTACGAAGACGTTATGCAGATACAAAATCGTTAAATAATTTCAATCCTTAATTGGACGGAACTCTCGACTACTGAATCGCTCGAGGCAGCAAGCCTTGCTCTCTGATTGGCTGCTGGATTCTGTGGGAAACCATAGAAGGATCATTCACGGGACACCTTGTAATTATTATATACACTTTATGGAAAAGGTGTTTGACCCTTGAATTAAAGCTGATGTATCGTTTTTAGATGTATCATTATTTATACGATAATATTGATAATGTATGAAAGTAAAAAAATTTTTATTTTGTGCGTTTATCCTCTTCTTCTCTTCAATACATCAATACTATTCTACTTTTATTATTTTTCTTTTACTTTTGCTGGATTTTTTTCTTTTATTTGAAGGAAATTTAATATTAAGAGTAGTGTAGAGAAAGTTAGGTTCTCAAGGATATCAAAAAAGTGTCAATGATCTTTAATTTCTAATCAACATTTTTAATTGAAATGTTCACACCTACTTAATCACGCACTATGATTATTCTATTGTTCGACATTCCCTAGATACGATCTGAATGCTTGTCTATAAAATTCACACGTTCTTTAAATAGACATCTCCAAAATGAGAATTTTCCTTAATGAACTAAGATTCCACACTTACTTAAAGAGATCTTTATTAAGTAGATCACTTATGAAAGTTTATTTTTAAAAGTTACTACAATATTTATCTCTGCTAGGAAACCAACATGCGCGCTGAGCGCCTGATTATATTGTTTTCCTTCTTACAACTTCAAGTCATTCAAAAGACAATCAGATTTGCAACAACAATGTATACCAAATTTTCAAGACATTTCGTGACACCTTTTTAGAAATTAAAAAAATTTTTTAAGCAGATTTAAGTGTTTTAATCTTCAATTCCGGCACGTTTGATATCAAAACGACATAGAATTAAATTGCTGAGCCTTTGAGAACTTGTTCCAAAAGTGTTTATTAGCAGTCGTTCGCCGTCCTCCTCGTTATCGTGCAATCTGGGTGAAAACAAGTGGAAGAGACCCTTTCGTTTTTCCCTATTTCAGTCGCAGTCTGACCCGTTTGTATACACGTTTGGGAGGGGAAGGAACCATCGTTCGGCTCTCGTAATTACACCTTGCGTTGCGATCCTGGGCTCAACACTTCCAGAGGTCTAGACCATCAGCAGACGGGAATTTCAAAGTTTGATTTACAGCTACTCCGTCCAGCCATCGCTCGTCCATCGGACCATTTTGATTTTGATTACGCTTCCCCCTAATATAGGGTAAACGCCAGAGCGTTCATGAATTTCTATTAGACAATCGTCTCGTGGATCCGATTTTTAAGAATCGTGAAAGATTCTCGCCTGAATCGTTTTTCGTCGCACTCGATGGTCATTATAGATATCCCAGATATTCTGTTTTTTAAAAAGAAGCACCTGTTTCTTAGTGTTGCATAACGATATAAGACATTGATTCGGGAATTTCACAGTGTCGGGAATTTTATTTTTCGATAATTTTCAGTCATCCCATTTTAAATGCAAATGCCAAACTATGACGTCACAAATTACCGACTGCACAATTTATTTATATTCCACCTTCTTATTTTTAAACTAAATAAAATATCTCGTTGAAAATTTGAGAAATGAAGGAAAATATATTAGACGAACGCTGTGTAAGAAATTTCCCACTAGCGCCAGACAGGGCCCTGATTAGTTTTTTCTAGACTAGAACTTCTAGTCCGGGCCACGCTAGAACCCTACTTTAAATGGGGAAAGATAGGGAAATTTCTACACGGGAATCTTGTGAAATCTATAGAAATTTCTAAAAATCTCTGGAACATTCTTTTGATAACTCTTTCAAACTTTTATAAAAGCCCCTTGAAATCTTGTGAAAACTCTTAAAAATCCTTAAACTCTTTTGAATTCTCTTAAACATCTGAAATTCTTTACAATGAAAAATCACTTAAAATATCTACAAAATTCCTTGAAATTTCTTAAAAACCTGGACAACGCAGGATAAATTTCTACTAATGAATAAATAAAATGATAAATAAAATGATTTGGAAACTTTTTTGATATTCTTAATCCAAAAAATGCAAAAAAAAAAAAAACAATAAAATAAAAATATTCGTCAGACTAGACGTCTGAAACTTCAGTCCAATTTAAAATAAATCAAGTTACATTTCAAATATAAACGTATTTATTATTGTATCTCATCAGAGTTACTTTTTTTTTCCTGAATCCATAAATTAAAACTTGACCCTAATAAAGTTATATCAATCCCTGTTCATATAAAATGCAATAACAATTTTTCATCTTTCCTCAAACTGAGTTTTTTTCAATGATTTCAATTTTTTTCCCAGAGGCCAAAAACACAGCGAAGGTTCGTTGTGCGCCAAGAGACGTTAATGTATCGGCATGGGGAAAACAATTCGGCCCAAATAACAATCGGGTTGGAAAATGGCTGTCGAAAAAAGCGTTTATATTTCACCGGTTGCGAGAGTGAATTCCCTTTGTGACTGTAGGATGACAATTTCACGGCATTTAGGTGCGATAGGGTTGGTCCGGTAGAACCGATGGAACAATGCACTCCGACAAAACACTCGATCCTCTTGTTGCTTTATTTTTATTCGTTCGTTTACTCCTAGGGACTACTTTTTTTTTTTGTTAATCGTAAACAAAAGCGTTATTGCAGAAATTAAATGACACATCCTGTCAAGAACAGTAAACACGCTGGCAACTACCGCCGCCGGCTAGAATTCTACAAATTCATGTGGCGCTTTCAAATGGCGTGTTTACAAAACGAGAAATTCGACAGTAACCCCCTTTTAACCCCCTTTTAACCCTCTTTTCATATTTATGACTGGCAGCCAAGAATTTACTTACATAAGGTTTTTAATTGCATTATTTTATGCAAGCATTATTATATAAATAATTATTATATTATTATATATGATAATATGATAATAATCAATTCGTCGAGATCAACAGTTGCTAAAGAAATTCGAATACACATATATTGCAACTGCACGCGGCTTATCAGATTGGAATATCAAAAAAGTGCCTCGAGGGCACAGGGACTGTAATTTCTACGGTATGCGAAATGCAAAATGCGGTGCACAGTATATTTCGTCGTATAGAATTAGGAGAATGCGAGTGGCCGATCCCGAGAAGAATTTTAGCATGTGGAAGTCAATTTGGTGGAAAAAAGAAAGGGGGATCAAGAAAGAATCGGAAAACAGTGAACGAAATATCTTTTTTCAATCGAAATGTCAAGCAATCAAATTTCACAACGATAATTCAATTTGCTCTTTGCCCTTTGGAATTTGCGGAAGACTCTTCCTCCCTGATGCACTGGTGTGGAAAATTAGTTTTATATCGCAGTGAATTAAATTTAAAATCTAATATTATCTGATAATATTCTTTTTACAGAGAAAAAGAGAAATTTTTTTATTGTATACAGTTCATGAGTTTATAAACTTGATAACACTGTAATGTGATTAAATGTCACTACATTTAATGAAATCAAAAATAGTATGACGTATGACTTTAAATGAATTATGAGTTTAAAATTGTCTGGCAATTATTATTTTATCGTTAATTCGGAATCTTAATTACTTAAATGCTCGACTAAACTATATGATTATAGGATTACAATTCAAGCTTCACTTAAATTTTAAGTAGAGTCATTCTGACTGAAAGACTATAATTTAGGAACAGGTTGGAAACTGACAATAGGAGGCTATTATAATGCAATGGGTGTACTAAAATCCACTGTTTGGTTCCAAAAATATTACTAATAGTTTTTAGTGTCTGTCCCTTCCTGGAAAAAAATATTTTTTGTAGAAGTTGATGTCCCCCTCTCATGGTTCTTAAAACTTTTATTCTAGCTTTCATCAATTATTTGAATTCCTTTGATTTTAATGCATTTGAATCTATCTTCAATTCTTTTCAAATTTTATTGTATTTTATTTTTCAATTTTGTAGAATTTTCTCTAATTCACTTGAATTCTTTTGAATTACTTTTAACCCTGTGAATCTTTTTGAAAGCCTTTGAATGCCGTTGAATTATTAGGAATTCTTTTTTTATGAGCGATAGGACCTCGAAAAACTGATCAGTTCTGACCTCGATTTGCTTTAATCCGACTTGCAATGCTTCTATCTTCATCATACTTGAATTGTTCCCGTTTATTTTCTAAACTAGTTAATTTACAAGATGTTGGAAATTCGTTGTTCACTTTGGTGTCGGATGCATTGATTTTCGTTTACCCTCCTCTCGACCTTCCATCCCTCTGGAACCCTTCGTACCCACCGCCTCCAGGGGATGTTTCGTTATTTAAACAGATTAGCGATACGGCAGGCCGGAGGGGCTTCTTATGTGTTTCTGATGCGTATAGTATTTTCACCGTGAAAACTAATTTTCAAGTCACATTTTGTTTTGCTATCGAGAAATTATCTTGAATACCATTAATAGTTTTAATTCAGAGGAGAGAAAATTTCAGCAGGGCCAATCTGGGACGACTGAAAAATCCCGAAAAAAAATACGAGAGATTTTAAAAAATGACTAGAGAATTAACGGAATTTTAATTTGTGCCACCTTGGAGGACTAAAATAGGGCCTAAATTTAATAGAAATTAGACCCTCTACAGGTTCTCCTAAGACCTATTAAGTCCTATAATTAGAGGTCTAAAAAAGTGCTAAAATTTTGCCTCGGGAATCCATCTAATTCAATAATGTGTTTGGAAATCCTATGAAATCCTTTAAGGGTGTTGGATCCAAGTGTTAAGCTCAAAATTCCATTCTTCATTTTAATCAACGAAAATTGTAGATAAATATTTTTTCGCTCTGTAGCGTTCATCTTTTTTCAAATATAGGACTGCAACAGAGCGAAAAAATATTTAATTTCGATACTTTTTGCATAAAATGCGGAATTCAAAATCTAACTTCAAAATTCAATATTTTCATTTTACTTAAAAAATATTTGAATTAGACATTTTCTCGCTCTCTGCGCATAATTCTAATTAAAAATTGATTAATGCTACATAGGGAAAAATTCTAAATTTAATATTTGTTGAGTAAAATGAAGAAATCGAATTTTTAGATTAGAACTTGGCTCCTTAGAACACCCTTAAATCATATAAAAATCCTTTTAAATAATTTCACTGTTGAAAACACTAGAGATCCCTTGGAATCTTTGAAAATTTCACAAATCATTTGAGGTCCTTCTAAATCTTTTAAAAATTCCTCGAAATTATTTTAAATAAATTAAAATCCATTAAAATCTTTTGAATTTCATTGAAATTTATAAAATCCGTTAAAACCTATAAAATTTTTAGAGAATGTTATCGAAAGAATTTTTCGATGTCCTAGATCTTTTGCAAACGCCTAGAATTTTTGAAAAAACCCGGCCGACTACTTTAAGTGGGGCTATTTCTAGGCGAGCAGCAAATAACTTACCGACAATTTGTAATGTATCAGGAAATTTAATTGGTCGAAGAGGGAAGTTGAAAAACGCTTCCGTTTACAATTTTTCATGCGTACCCTCTTACCCGCGGCATGGTAGTTTTATGGACAGCTCTTTTTTGAACTCGTCCCGGGAGAACGGTTGCACAGTGGATACGTAAGTGCATTATTTTCCAATATTCTTCGGTAAAACGGCATTGGGGATTGGCTTGGATCACGCGTGGTTGAATTTCTGAGTCAGGGTGGAATCGAGGGTTTGATGGCTAAGTGGTCCCAAGGGACAGTATCGGTCGGCGCGAGTTTCGAATGCTCCCTAATCGATCATGCCACTCGATTTGAAAGAAAAAGGGAATCGGCTAATAACCAATAAATATGCAAGCGAATAACTTCCTCAATACAATCAGTTACATTTAGTGATTCACAACAAGACAAGAAGTTTTTCATACTTGAATTTCTACTACCCGTGCAGAAATTGCAGCAATTAGCCCTATTTAAAATAGGGTTCTGATGAGGCCCTGGTCGGCATTTCTATTTTCGATAGAAATATTTTAATATTATTGGGCATTTATGGGGCAATGATACAGTAGTAATATCTCTTTAATACCAATTTGTTGATAATGAAACAGGGCATTGAAGAGTTTTTCACGTTGAAATCAAACATCGAGTAAAAATAGGGAAATTTCAACATTTTTCACACTTGATTATTTATGAAAATATAAAAGATAGTTATATTTATATATTGGAAAATTTAATAATTTGTATATTGTTGACAAATACGGAAAAACTACTTTCAAGACATGATCAATATTTTTTTTTGACACGCCGGAAAAAATCGATCTTAAATAACGCGCCTTGTGGGGTCCTTGCCAGTTTTCCAGATTAGGACCCCACCAGCGCCCCATAAAAGTTTCTGCACGGGGCCTATAAAAATTAATTTTTCTGGAAAAGATTCGGTCGTTTCGTTTTAAGTCCTGTGAAAATGTAAAAAGCCTTTCAGAAATTTTGCATAAATGTGTATTAAAACTGTATATATATGTATATCTATTATATATACATGTATATATACTGCCACAATTTCCTCACTTCTGTATTCAAATATAACCATTTCATTGCAAAAATAATAGGTAATAGGTCTCACGTTTATTCAGAGTGTTGTGAATAGTTTCGCATATCACAGAGTATCGTTTGCACGTTAACGTCATTACGGAGGCGTAAACGGATCCCCCACGAAGAACGTGTGCCTCAATTTGGCAAAATTATTTTCCGCACGTAGGTTCTCCCATAATTGCGCAAAATGTTCGCCATATAATATAATACAAGAGAAAGCAAGAAAGCACGATCTCGCGATTTCAGCAAGAGAAACTGGACGAGAAAAAAATTATTTAAAAGAGGAAAAGAGGTGAAAAGACGAGGAAATATTTTCCGGTGGTCGTTAGAGAAAAAATTAGGGACGTTAACTTTATTACCCCCGGAGTGCTTATCTCCTTAAGTGGCACAGTCATTTTCAAGAAAATTATCGACGTACTACCGCCTACAGTTTAATTATTCTCTGTGATTTCTTTGCCCAATGTCTTGCCGTGACATAAAACGTGGCCTGGCCAATATCGTGGAAGTTATTCTCTCATGACTTACTGCAAATAATATAGTAATATAAGTGGGCTTTTTGTAAAGCAAATAAGCTTTAAAACTTATATGCATATACCTAGAACCGGATTGAACATTAAAATTCTGTAAAAAGGACAGTAAAGATAAACTCTTCGCAAAAGTAATTTACGTGCAATCTCCCTTAATACTTTTCCTGGATTTTGAATTATTTTTTTGTACCAAAAATCAGCTTTCTATAACGATTTAAAATTTTTTTTTTTAAATATAATGCCTTGTGAAATAATCTCCTCAGTTTTATGTTTTCATATCCTTACTGAGAAAAATATTATGAAAAAGGTGTATCGTGACCAGTGTTGGGTAGTAACTTTGTTACTTTTTTAAAAAACTTAGTAGTTACGATTTTTGCAGTAACTTGTAACTTAATTTTAATTACTTTGCAGATACTTTGTATATTATGTATATCTTTTGTATGGGGTTAATTTACATTTTTCTTCTAATAAAAAAGGAAGAGTTTAAAGGCTCGGATTTGAAAATCGCACGGTTTTAAAACCTTCAGGTTTCCGTATTCTTGGGCCAATCAAAAATCTGACAACCACTCCACTCCTCTCGTTTGAGGAGTAAAGTTTACTTATGTAAATTTATTAAGTAATTTATGTAAATTTACTTATGTAAATTACGTATTTTACGTACAAAAAAAAATTAAAGAAAAGAAAAAAGTAACTTTTTAGGTAACTTGAAGTCACTTTACCTAGTAACTGTAACTAGTTATAGTTACAAGTAACGTAACTTTAACTAGTTACTCACAAAAAAGTAACTTACACAACACTGATCGTGACCTCTTGGGAGCGATAGTGTCATCAACTCTATCGTTAAAAGGATGATCTAGATGATCCAGAAGAGCTGGCGTGGTAATGGAATAACCACGGGGACGACGAGTAATTGTAAGAATTAACTAATAACACGTCGGCTATGGTCGTGCGAACCTCGCATCTATGGCCCGAAACCTGTCATTCCTGAAGCCCTCCTCCACCTGCGAGGGATCTATCAATTACACGCCTAAGTGGTTCCTAGATCGGACAATAGAATTGCCTCTGCCGGATTTTCTCGTAAACTCTCCTACATGCTGCACGATATTTGCATGCGCAATTAATTCAATTTGTTTACAGATTACATGCTAGAACCGTGCCTTATTTCCCTCCAAGATGTCGATCGTTTGATCTCTTCTCTTAATTTAAAGTACCGAAACGTGAATAAAATCGCTTTAAATCAATATTTGTCAATAATTCGAGACAAACCAATTATTGTCAAAGAAAAATATCCAATAGTTAATTTTTTATTACAGTTTTTATGGGTGGGGTGGCCGACATCCCAGTTTGGCAAGCGTTTTACTCCACGAATAAGGTGTGACAAGTAAGGGTTAAAAAATATTTCTTCATATTAAAGAAAATTTCTTTGATACAAAAAAACTTTTTTTAATTCAAAGAAATGTTTCTTTGATTCAAAGAAACTGTTTTCTGTGTGTACAGGGGGTGGAACGAACAAGTATTTTTTCTCTCTAGAATGACTGTACACTCAGAAAAAAGTTTGTTTGAATCAAACAAACGTATCATTGATATAGGGTCAATCAAAAAATATCTTTGAATTAAACAAAATTTGTTTGAATTAACAAAAATTTGTTTGATTCAAAGAACTTTTTTTTAATATGATGAAATCAATTTTTTTGAGTTAAAGATAATTTATTTGAATCAAACAAATTTTTTTTAATTCAAAGATATTTTTTGATTGACCCTATATCAATGATACGTTTGTTTGATTCAAACAAACTTTTTTCTGAGTGTATAAGTACATATATGTAATCTTCACTAATCTATATATAGGTGTAATTCTGTTTTTCAAGATACTTAATATTTTATACATGATACAGAACGAAATAGCCCTTGTTTAGCTCCAATACATGTCCATAATAGAGCATAGAGTAATTCATAGTATACGTGAGTTTCCGGTTTCATGTATGGAAACGGTAGGATCTCCTTTTTGCACGATCAATGGCGGTCCATGGCGCCTAAAGACCTTGACAAGGCGATCGACGCCGTAGCCACATTGATCGTACGAGTAAGACTTCTCTGTTTTATTAAAGCGTACCTATATTGAGGAAAGAGAGGAAAGGAGAGAAAGAAAGAGTTGTTACATGTCGGAATGCAGCACATCGATGAGAGGGTTCATAACATCAACGGATGTGGTCAGGATTTAATCGGACTTGACAGAAAAATGTCTTCCGTGAGAACTCAACGATCTTATACTCATTTTAGTGCCTCAGATGTTGACCAGAAGTATGACAGTATAGATCCCATCTAAAAAAATTAATTTAGCCCTGATAAACGGATTGTAAGAAATTCACCTCAAGATTCATGGAGTTGATACCCAAGTTTTCTAATTCATCCCATATTTAAAATTTTTTTATTTCATTACATATTTTAAAATGATTAAATTTTACCCTCCCAAAAAAAAAGACAAATTGTGAAAACAGAGTTAAAATATAATTTTCATCTTTTTCGCAAAAGATGTTAATTAATATAACAGGGAATCCAAACTGGAATCATAATGCATGCATATTTAATGATGATATAATTAATTGGATTCCAAGAAACTACACACGTGAAGCTATAGAGAGAACGACTTTTTAATGAAAATTAGTTTAAGCATAAGACGAAGACTCATGTTTCACACGTTTCATGTAGCTTGTTACCGTATCCAATTTAATTTCCACAGAGTTTACTTTGTATATTTTTAACGGCCTCAACATCCTTATATTCAAATTAAATTCCTTCCACAGAGAAGTGAACAGTATATTTGAAATTAAAATATTCTCCTTCGAACTAAAACTCTTGCTTCTGGATTATGGAAATTAGTTATTACTGGTATTGACTAGTCATGATTTTTTTTTTATAGTAAATAGAAGGAAACTAGGAATTCTTTGAAAAGACAGTAATTTTCCTTTTCAAATTAAATTTCCCTTTCAAAATTTTATATTTATTCAGATTTAGAGAGTGAGAACTTTTTTACATGAAAAATCACTGAGCGTCAAGGCTCGGTACTCGTCATATGCAAGTGTGTAATAGGCCTGGAGTGAAGGCAAAGAGGCGATATCAAGCCGGCATCCACGAACGATGAAAACTCGAGGGCAATTAAAGGAGGAGCTAACAAGGTAGAATCACTATCGTTTCCTTTGCATCTAGGTGATAAAATGATTCTTTCGCGTAATAAGGTACGCACGCCGCGTAAGTTCATAATGAGTAGTACGGTACACCGACAATTAGGTCTCGATTCCGACTCAGGTAAGTATCTCAAGGTCGGTGTCATGGGAATCCATGCTCTCCGGAAATCATTCGCGACGGACACGGAAACTGCGAATTATTCTTTCAGTCTGTGTTGTTACAACAATCTTGACAATGTATAATTATATCATCCTGCAAGCTGTCGTTGATATTGTTTGCTCACAGAGTTATGCTCCTTCATTAATAATGCAAGTTTCCCACGATTAAAAATTCATTCAACTCGATGTTTCTAGATCCATAAACATCCATTTGAAATTTTCTTCATTATAATTTTAATTTATGGTCACTGAATTGAAAATTCTCCCGAGATTGTGTGATTTTGAATAATTATAAAATGATATATTGCTACTGTAGTTTAGAAGTTAGTGTTAATTGCACGTATCGAGAAAAGCATCAGGAGAGCACTACATCATAGATAACATTGTTATCAGAACAATGTTAACACATTCAGAACAGAAGTGTTGATTAGAATGCCATTTTTCGATGTCGTGGTGATTTATGGAATTTATGTAACAAGTAGCAGGGAGATAATTAGCTTAACCTTTGGAAATATTTGGAAATATTTTTAAATAGTCTAAACGAGAATAATAGTCACGAGAAAAACTGCTGTGGTTGTGACAACCACAGAAATAGTAAAATGTGGTACAATTAACAACTACAATTTGTGGTTTCCACTTTTATGATTGTGGTTGCCACAACTACAATTATTACATATGTGTCAACAACTACAGCTATGTGG
>CAJFCP010000074.1:1767322-1789182 GCA_904066005.1 Synergus itoensis | reverse complement strand
TAGCGTATTCGACTTTTTTTTAACTTTTTAAATATTTTTATATTTATTGTTCTATATTTACTGTTCTCTTTTATTTTTATTCTTTAAGCGCTAATCGAATTTGAGTTTGCCCAACTCTGGCATGTACGTTAATATTATAAGTGCATTATTCCGATGCGAAAATACGCAAATTGCCAGAATATTATACAGCGCTGCATGGCCTGAACCCGATCTGTCATTAGACCAAAGAGCCCGGTGCTAATTCACTTGTTTCTTCGGTTTTCACTTGGATGAAATTAGAGCCGCATCTCCCCTGCGCGCTGGATGTCATTAGGAGCCTTTTAAATCGCCCTTAAGATCTTCGGAGCCATTACAAACCTTGTACGGTGTACGCCAGTAATATCTTGCTTTTTTTCTCTCTCTTCATGCCACCAACGTCATCATCGTCGACGAAGACGCTAACACCTTCTAGCTCAACTTACAGACTCTGCACGGATCCGGGCATCTATTTTACTCTATCCTATTAGCCAAGATAATGACCTTTCACATCTTTAAGAGCACATCTTTTTTCCTGAAGTTTTTATTGTGATAGCATTTAGAGAAAAAATATCAATAAATAAAAATTTGATCATTTTATTATGCGTAGATTTTTTATTTTAAAAAATTAACCAGTTAAGTAATCAAATATTGCAAATAAGGAATCCAGAGTAGTTTTTTAATTTTGATGTGGTATTGACTAGTTTTCCCTACTTAGGGTATTTACCAGTAAGAGCGTGATCCGCCTTGTGGGGTTCTGTCCAGTTTTCCTAATCAGGACCACATTAGATCGAGGGAAAGCCAATCAGAACCCGATCACGACCTCATAAAAAATTTCTGCACGAGATAGTGTTGCACAACGATACGAAATTCGGCACTTTTTTACAATTCGCCCAATTTCCAAAGAAACCAATCTTTTCGACAATAATGTGTTCGATATTTTTGAGATTTAATATAACATCACTTTATTAGATAGGATATAGGATATCACTATATAGATAGCTATATAGTGATGACATTCTTTTATTTCAAATCTCAAGTTGACACTGAAAAAAAGTTGATATATATAATTATATAATATACCATACACGATATAAATAACGATATAAATAACGATCTTTCGAGAAGCTCATATATGAGACGACATGATATTAAGACTTAATAAAAAAAAGACGAGAACTTAAACCGTTATTGTTCATTTATCGTATTTATTTTTCAAATGCAACACTCATTTTATAACACTTCATATATGTTATGCTTAGTTTGAAGAGGCCGCAAAATAAGTATTCTCATAAAAAAAAAGAAATATCTTTGTGGCGCCGAGAGTGGGAAACAGTAGCCGTTCCGCTTTTTTCTTTTCACCTTTCTTCTTCCGAAGGTTCTTTTATTTCTTATTACGGACGTAACTTTTTCCCATCGCAATATAGAGATACAAAGAAATACAAACACACATAAACCAATCCTAAATCGATTTTCGTAAATCTAATTGATATTTCTTTCTGGAAGGTAACCATTGTTTCCTAGGCTTTTATTAGGTCTCCATACCTTTGTGTCTAGACGATAGGGGCCAATACTTATTTCCGCTGGTGTATATTATAGTCTATTGAGTGAGACTACTCTATATTCGTCGAGTCATTTTAGACATAAATCTTAATACCTGCCAAGCCAGTAGTTCATCATATGTGTTTCAGAAAAAAATAATCTCTTAATCATAATCATAATCTCTTAAAAGAGTATTCAAGTAATTTAAATATGGAAAAATACACACAAATCTTGATATGTCGGAACAGTTCCAATTTTACCAATTTACCAGTCCAATACAGCTTAGATTGCGCAATATGTCTAAAAATTTAAAAGTATTAATTTTACGTGAAATAGCTTTTTCATAAACTAATTCGCTGCTGTAAAATTTAACATTTACTAAACAATAGGCGAATTGCTTCGTAAATCATATGCATTAAATACAATTAGGTCAGATGGAACTAAAAATAATATTTAACGACCTTTGCCAGTAATTGAATCTAGAAAATTATAGCGAGTAAATGTACCAATTAGTATACCCACGAGTCAAGTAAATACCTGCTTCGTTTAACTAATAAGATAATATTTACTTACGCCTGAGAAATTCTCTATTAATTGCCAAACATTATTTCCCTATAATTTATATATTTTCTTTTCAAGTGAATACTAATAATACGTATTACTTGAATCTAATTGAAATTCGCAACGATTCAAAGTGTTTCAAAGTAAATTACTGTAAGACAAGTTTAATTAGATGTCCAGATGGTCAATTTCATTTTAGTTTTTAAAATCACATGAATATCATTCAAAAAGGACAAAAAGTATTAAAAAAAAAGGATTAAAATGTATTAACAAAAAAAAAGGATTAAAAGTATTAACTTATCTACAATATTAGATTAGATCTACAATTAGGTATTAGGACTTAGTATTGGTTCAAGAGTACCGTTGAAAGGCACGATTTGTTTAGTCGTCTAGCCTCCGGCATTTTCAAATTGTCAGTTTAACGAAGGCTAACCGCGTGAGTAAATACGTGCGATTTGCGATAGGCCGAGGGAACCAGAGGTTAAGTCGCGATCTTTCTGATAACCTATCTCCAGGTTTATAAGATTTACAGTAAATCATACATGCATTATTTTATACTTGGGCGCTGAAAAGATTGAGGAACGGTCGCTCTAAGCCAGTAATTAAGAGAACCTGCAAATATGTCACTTGCACCTTCTAATTTTCATCAGATTCATCTTAAACATGAACTTCCATTATAAACATGAACTTCCATGAACATGAATTAGCCAGAAACAAATTGCGAACTGTTCTAACAAAGTGCGGGTAATGAATTTTATTTTTAAATTAATTAATTCTTTTTTTAAAAGCTATATGCTCTATAATCGACTCTGCAATATTGCAGGTCTTATTTTGTGTAAAACAACCATTTTTAACAATTAATCTGTCACCCTATTTGATTCAAATACAAATTAAAATTTAATTAGTGTATTATTTTAGAAATATGATTGGAGAATTTTGTGAAAATTAAAATAACTATAATAGTAGCAGAGGAAGAAGGAAGAAAATGAAGAAGAGAGGAAAATTCTGCTACCATCCAAGACAATAGCAGCAACAACGAGAATGCTCAGCACAGCAGGAACCATCTTTTGTTTCCCGACTTTCGAAGCTCTCGGGCAAACAGAGGTTCCCTATTGTCAGCAATTTATACGCAGCTCACATGAATGAGCAATCTCAAAATCATTAAGCTCATCTTCAATTCATTTATCATCACGATTTAGGCATTTTTAATTTTTCTCGTCATAGTTTTTCATGCCATAAGTTTTGGGAACTTTGAAAATTATATATATTTATATAAACTATATATTAGTTTTATATATAGTATATCTATATTCTATAGATATACTATAGATAATTATGCGGTTTTTTCGCGGTCAATAAAACTCCCGGTCTTTCCTAGTTTTCCAATCAAGTCGCCACACCCTGAACTTGAAATTTTGCTAAGTATTTCAGATCAGCTCTATAAAAATATACTAATAGTTGAATTAAATGTGTAATATATCGTATCCAAGAATCGACATAATTATTGCACTCTATATGTAAAACATAGCGCGTGTAGGGTATCTCGAGAGATTTGAGCGAGTTATGACGCAGTCACCGCCTTCGTCATGCAAACGAACGGACCGCTTGTCGAATCGCTTATCTTTTATACTTGTCGGAGAGTAGCTCTTAAGTCCCTAACTAAGTGAAATTAATCGTGAATCAAACTTATCCGCCTTTCAATCTGAAGTGCGGTGTGTACTTAAAATTGCGTAAAAAGAGTCAAATGTTCGTTTGAGAATATCTTTATGTATTTATATTCACTAAACAAGTTTTTTTGAACAATATTCTTAAAAATTCACGAAAACCTTCAAAATCATTAATCTCTTGAAATAAATGTTAAAATTCGTGAAAATCTTTAAAAATTCCTAGAAATCTCTTGAAAATCCTTAAAAATTCACGAAAACATTCAAAATCATTAATCTCTTGAAATCCATGTTAAAATTCGTGAAAATCTATAAAAATTTCTAGAAACCACCTGAAGTTTCTTAAAATTTTAAATCTCTTAAAATCATTAGCAATTTCATCAAATTCAATGAAACCCTTAAAAATTTTACAAATTCTTTTAAAAATTAGAATAATCGCTTGAAAATCTCTTAAAATTTCTAAAAGCTTCTTGAAATTCTTTTAAATTCTACGATAACAATTAAAATCCCTTTCGACTATAACTTCTCAAGTAATAAAAATTCAAAGCTTATGTAAAGAAAAGAAAGATTCCTTTCGTCGAGACGAATCGATTGACCTGTATGATTAATGAATTTTATTGAATATTAAGGAAGTTATGCTTTTATTTGTAATTTTGAAAATTTTTAATTTTTCATATATTAGTTCAAATAAAAACACTAATCCTACAGGTCAATCGATTCGTTTCGACGCACGGAATCAGCTAGTTTTTTCTTTTTTCTCATTTCATTACGATCAAAATAAATGATACAAATAGTATTTATAAATAAATATAAAATAATTATAAATTTAAATCTATTTATTCGGACTGTCTATTAAAATAATGAAATCGATCCTCCGGGACGCTCAAATTGCTCAAATTGCTCAAATAGAAGGCGAAATATATTTTTAATGTATTTAATATTGTCACGAATACTGTGACAACAATTAATAGATATTTCTGATCTATGTAATCAAGAAAAATTTAATTAAACAAAAGTAATTCTCAAATACTAATTTTTTTTATTCAAGTATGTTATATATCATTGATTAAAATGCTATCAAGAAGCTTAAGATGTACTCAAATGTCACCAAGGAAACCATATTCTATTCGGCGTTACTCAATATTTCGAAAACAGACTCATGGTTCATTGAAGTCTTTTGTTTCGCAATGCGGGCTACACAGGTGGGCACAGCTAGCCATCTTAAATCATAAGGGTAGTCTGATGTGAGTCTCATGTGACCTATTGTCAGACAAGTGAATAATATTTATCACCGTCATGAGTTTCGTATTATTCAATATTTTCGATATTCAATCTAAGCGATTGACCCGGGTAGAAGTTGTATCAGGGTTTTCTGTAAAAGGATTAAATTTTGGAAAATTTTGTTTGTTTTTATTCAACTTTTAAAAAAAGTCGTTAATTAGAAAAACAAGAATTTTTTTAAAACAGAATTTTAGAAATGTTTTTGTCGATATATATTTTCTAACCATGGGAAAGATTTATTTTGAGTTATTCAATTCATCTGTTGTTACTTCGAAACCATAAAATTCGACCATCTCTCAAACCAGATTGAGTGAGAATCCAACTTTTTTAGGTTTCGATCCTAATCGATACCCCGAAGGAATAAAACTCCATAAGCAGAGCTGCTATCAACCATCTGTCTGAAATACCTTTTCTTTCAAACTGAACAGAATCGGTTGTCGAGAGATTCAAAATGAAATTTGAACTTTTAATCGTGTGAAGATATTTTAACAATATCTAAGGACAAACTATTATTATAGAAACTTATCCATGTCGAATTTCATATCTCAATTTGCCCTTTTTGGTAAAATAATTAATTTAAAAAGAAGAATAATAATTTAATAATTTTTCTATTTTTTGTTGATTGAAAGATCTGAGCAAATCTTGAGAATAATCAGCATTGTCTGACTCCTTAGGAACAGAAAAAATGATAAATATTTCATTAAAATGTGTGTAGATAGAGGAAACGTGGGAGGTGCATGACAAAGTTGGAAACTGAACACCAGTAATAGTATCTTTGGATATGCACCGTATATGGAGTACCTCGACAACCGTTTCGCTTGAATTAATAATCTTCAAGTCTGGATCGATTTACCTTAAATATTATGCAAAAAAACATCTGATGCGAGGAGCGATTTACGTGCCTCTCTGCACCAATGTGGAACATCCAAAAAAAGCAAACAAAAACCAGGAAAGATTTTTGCTTCAGCGGGTTAGACGAAAAGAAACTTTTTCTTTAGTGGTGTCGATCTATTTCGAATCTTTCACGCCGCCCGTGTCGCGTGGACTGATCGCGCTTGATCGATCATGTAAGACGTATATAGTGCGACCGACATCGTCAACACAGAAATCAAGCTAAATGAATTGTCTAAATGTCTTACTCAAAAAAATATTTTGTGCAACAAAATATGTTTTTTTGACTGAAAAAAATTTTTGTTGGTTTTTTCAAAACGTTTTCTTGACCCAATAAAAATTTGGTTGATCCAGCAAAAAATTTTTGTTGTCCGGATCAAACTTTTTTAGAAATTATATTAGGAATATTCAACATTATTTTATAATGACACATTGCAATTTCATTACAATAGGGGTTGTTTATTTATTATCCCTTGAAAATCTGTAAAAATCACTTGAAATCTCTCAAAATCTTTTAAAACCCCTAAAATTCCCTCTGAATCTCTAAAAATAATTTCAAATCACTTCAAGTGACTTTAATTCAGTTAATTTTCCCGAATCGATGAATTCAGATGAATTCACTTGAAGTTACTTGAAATCGCCGAAATTTTCTTAAAATAAAATTTCCCGATGTCAGTGAAAATGAAATCTTCTGAAGTCATTGCAATATCCTGAAATATTTGTAAATCAGAAGTAGATGTACAACCGATTGTTTTTACTTTTCAACCCCTCGAACAATGATATTAAGAAATATACCATACAGAAATTCATTCATTACAGAAATTCATAAAAATCGACATATAAACACAGAAATAATTCATGCAAGTCATTCAGGTAAACTTGCATAGAAAACGAAATACACGCCGCGAATGATGTCATAATCTCAGGAGCACGGTAACAAACCATCGTGATTTTAACAAAATAACATTATAATTATTAATTTTAACAAACCATCCTCATATTCTAGGCAGGGAATGAACCTTAGGTAAGCCATAAGCGCGGCCAGGAGTGGCAACGCGAAGCCAGGTATAACCTATTGTAATCAATATTAATTACTCGAGACAATGGAATCTCATTGGAGTCGATCGTTGAAGCGGGATGGGGTGAGGCTATGTTGGCCCTAGTCCGTAGTGTAACGCAACTGCAACTAGTGTGAGTGCATATGCGTCGATTCTATGTTAGAGCATAATCTATTGTTGTTGACGTTATGCGTTGTGCACGCTGAGTAGGTGGGGAAAGGGGCGAGAGAAATGACAACAACAACGACACTGACAACGCCAACACTGCCATGCCGCTTAGAACCATCGCTATGTAGTCCTAGATTGAGTGTATTTTACAACTAACTGCAACTACCTTCGATCTCGCCAGCTTTTCGATTTTGCTGAGCATCAACAATAATAATTACATTATGGATGACGAAGCTCTTCCGGAACCACTATTGATTCGATTGTTATTAAAGGTTGTCAGTATGACATGTAATATGTAAGCCCTTGTGTCAAATCATATTTTTTTATATAATAATTATATCTATACTCTCTCAGTCTGAATTAGTAAAATGAAATAATGCCGATTTGTTTACTAATTCACTTTAGTAAGCAGTTTTACTATTAATCTGTTAAAAACTATTAATTTACAGTAAAGAACTATTAACTCATTGAGTAAAGCTCACTAATTAATCTAATACCCCTTACTAAATGAATTAGCAATTTTTTACTGTGAATTAGTGGTTATTAACTAATTGATAGTAAAAATGCTTACTGAAGTCAGTCAAATCTTCAGAAATCATTGCAATCTCCTGAAATATCTTGAAGTTAGAAGTAGGTTGAGTTGTATTATTACCCCTATGTCGAAACCAAATTTTTCTAGGCGTCATAAATTTGGATTTATTAAAAATATTTTGAAAGTGCTTGTGAATTTTTAACAGTTTTTTAAAATACATTTTTAATATGTTTTTTTGTAGAGATTTTTTTAAAATATATTGAAAACCTTTACAATCCTTTGGAATTCTTTAAAATCCCCTAAAATATCTTGAAATCTCATCGAATTCCTTGAAATTCCATCAAATCACTTATAAAATCTCTTGAAAATATTTAAAATCCTTCAGTCTTTTAAAATTTTTGAAAATATTTTGAAGACCCTTAAAATAACTTGGAATTTTTGAAAAACTCCGGAAACATCATGAAATCTTAAAATAATCTTAAAATATCTTGAAATCTCTTGAAAATCTTTACACTCTTTTAAAATCTTTTAAAAATCCCTTGAAATTCCTTAAAATCAAATAAAATATTTTTAAATCGCTTAAAATTTTAATTTTTCTTAAAATCACTTAAAATACCTTGAAATCCCTTACAATTCCTTGGAATTCTTTAAAATACCTTGAAATATCATGAAATCTCATAAAATTCATTAAAGTTCCTTAAAATAATTTAAAATATCCTAAAATCCCGTGAAAATCCTTAAACTTTTTCGAAATCCCTTATAATTCCTTAAAATCCTTAAAAGTTTCCATGAAACCTCTTAAAAATACTTTCAAAAACCATTGAAATGCCCTAAAAATAAATTTAAAATCTCTCAAAATCCCGGACAAAGCTGGACAAATTTCTGTTAGTACAAACAATATATTTCTATTTGTCTGCAGATTCATTTCTCCGCACACCCGCCTATCATCCTTCCTCTTGTTCTTTTTTTCCGACTTTTTTTTCTTCACACTCCATCTAAATTGATTGGGCGCTCGATCATTCGTGACGGCACTCTTTCAGGCGCTGTAGCGATACCTACTTATATATTACAGGATGGAATGAATTCTCGAGGAAGAAATTAAGGAAATACTTGGAGGAAGAGGCACCTTGCTAAAAGAATGAATCCTATAAAACTCCACGAAGCAATAAATTGTACCTAGTAGCCCGAGGTGCGGATTATTCTTTATCCGCCTTTCGACACCACCAAATTAGATGCAGCTGCAGTATAACAGTTACGAGAGTCTCTTGTCAGAATTATAAAATAAGTGTCCGTTTTGTTAAGCAAAGTGCTTCATGGTCGTGCACAGAATACTTAAATTTAAAGCCATTTATTAACACTAACAATTGCAAATTTTAAGGTTTTTGGGTGGTATATAGCATATACTTTATTATTCCTCTTTAAAAATACTCTGATCCACCTCTGTGTACTTGTTGGGTACTGTAACATACTGTAACTTTATGATTGGTCAATTTTCTTAAATATTGTTTTCACTCGCCGACCTTTAATTCTATACCTTCTCTGTAAATATACTGAAAGGTAAACCAGAATTAGAGATCCAACTTAATTTTTCTACCAGGTTAATATTGTTCCCTAGATATTTGAATAACAATTCCTTTTGTGATAATTCACATTCCCATTATCATCGAGATAGCTTTTTTCACTTTCTTGAGTAGTGCACGTGGCAAATCTGAAATGCAGGACTAACGTAACGATCGTTGCTTTAAACAAAATAGAGAACGCCGCCTGTACTGATTATCATCTGACGTAATTGCTGTGTACCGGTTACAATGTATAGAACGGCGAAGCAGCGTAATAAAGCGGCAAGCCTCGCTTCCAAAACGGAAACGATACGACGCCGGAAGGTGTCCGGCTACAAGGAAAGGCTTTCCTCTTCTGGAACCAGCATGCATGGGTTGTTGGCTGTTAGATGGCAATGAAAGAGGGGTAGTATAACTATAGAAGAGAGAGGGTGACTCTTGCTAAAGACGAAGGGCAAGGGACCCTGCCAGCAGCCACCAAGACCACCATCAAGAGTTCTGTGCGCTAGATATAAGGTCGTAACACGCACCAACTGATGAAGGGTGGACACGCGAAACCGATCCCTTCTATGAACTCATTTCCACAACCCGATGCTTATTTAACTGCCACCTGAAATACATATTCAAGAAAAAGCTATTCTTCCGCCCTTCATACTTGATCTCTCCTCTTCTTATTTTCTCGCAGCGGATGGACCCACTGCCTTCTCATGTAGATATATATTATACAGTCTCGTCGCGCCGTTTTCCCCACTTTCCATGATGCTTTACCGCATAATGAGATAATAATCGATGTTCACCGGCACTCGCTTAATTCGTGTCATAATTTTCATAATATTACACTTTGTTGAACAAGTACGTAACGATTACACGACCTGCTATTACGGGTGGTCTGTGTACAGTCTCAATAAAGTTGAAACTTTGTTTGCCTCGTACAAAGACTGATTCATGATCATTTTGACATTTTTAGGAGGGGGTTGACTAACTATTTCATCAAGTTTCATTCAATACTATCTGGTTATTAATTGTATGGTTCAGGGTAGAAATTTTGAGAGATTTTATTAAGTGATTTTAAGGAATTTGCAGAGATTTAAGTATAGATTTCAAGCGATCTTGAGGCATTTTCCAACTCTCTCAATCTGAATTAGAAAAACAATTTTTATAATTGTTCTCGGTTTCAATTCATTATACGATAACTTACAACCACCTTGCGAGATGCGGAATACTCCACTTTGATCATAATCCACGTATTTAGTTCGCGAAATTCTAAGCATGTTAAAAAATGAAAATGAAATGAAAAGAAAATAAAAATTAAATTAAAATTAAATGAAAGTCAAGAAAATCGAAAATAGTGAATGTTCCTCAGCTGCAACAGTGGCCGTTAAAGGGTCAAGGGGTTTCAAGTAAAATCAAAGGGGTTGATGTTCGCGATCGGTATATATGGAAGAGGCAAACGATCTAGACCCCATTACTGAGTATTTTGAGTGGATGCGAGTATCAGCCTCACTAGAACTGACCTCGGTAAATTGCTTCATTACGTGAGCGGGCGTAGTCGGCGTAGACGGGGACATACACCCCGATAACGGTGCACCGGTTACGGATAAGCCAGGTTGTTTAGCGGACGGCACACACGACCGAGGGACGAAGAGAAAGAGGAAGGAGTAACACGTCGGCAGAGAGGTTACATCGTGCACGCGCTCCACGTTCCTCTATATACATGGCCCAATGCAATGTACCTTTACCTTGTGCGAATATAAAGCGCGCACGCGCCCTACATACGCATAACGATGACATCCCCCAGGATCCAGAATCAACACTGCTGCAGCAACAATAATTACAAAATCAACGTCATACTCATCAGACAATCCAAATTGCCTCGCAGTTACGCTGTCACTCTCCGAAATTTCATTTTAGTATTCAAAGCAATTCAGATCATCATAGCATAACATTTATTTGTTATATTGCTATGTTCAGGCAGCAGTTTATTTATTCAGAATTCATTTGAAACTATAGAGTGCCTAGTGATCAGTGAATTGGAAATTCCTGGGCTTTTCCCGGTTTTCTTCCGGTCTTTTTCAGTTTTTTCCCGGTCAAATTTCTTTTCCTCGGACCAATTTATAGTTGCCATTTTGTGATTTTAGAAATTTTTTTTTTTAATTTGATAATGTATTATAGAAATAGAATAAAAAGGATATAAAGTAGAAAAAAGTCTATTTTTCAATAAAATACACAAAATTCCCGGTCCTTAATGAAATTTCCGGGTTTGTCCCGGTTTCTCCTGGTTTTCCGGTCTGCTAGACATCCTGATTTTGATTCACTGAAATTACAGAATTTTAGAAATTTTTTTAGAATTGAAATTAGAAAATTTTGTTTTTCTTCTTACAATTTCAAGTCATTCCAAGGCCAATCAGATTTTAAACTATTATAATACATGCGAGATTTTCGAGTCATTTTTAGAGAGGAAGTTCAAGAGGTTTCTTGAAATTTTAAGGGAATTTGGCGACTTTAAAGTGTTTTTTATATGGAATTGAAAAGATTTTAAGGGTTTTAAAAAGATTTCGTGGAATTTTAAGGGATTTTGATGATTTTCAAGTGATTTTTACGAGATCAAAAGATTTTTAGGATTTTAAAAAGATTTCGTAGAATTTTAAGATATTTCAGGATATTTTGTGGAATTTTTTATATTTCATGCAATTTTAAGAGATTTTTTAAAAGAATTTTAAAGGATTTGAAGGGATTCTAAATGTTTTAAAATTTTGAGGAATTGTAAAGTGATTTGAAGTGATTCTAAATTATATTTAATGATTTTAGGTGATTTTAAGGAACTTGGAGTAATTTCAAAGAATTTCAAGCGATTTCAATTGATTTTACAAATTTTCAACGGATTTTAAAGGATTTTACCTTTTTTCAACAGATTTTTTTAGGATTTTAAAAAGATTTCGTAGAATTTTAAGGGATTTCAGGGTATTTTAATCACTTCAATTCTGTTAGGTTTCTAAAATTTTTTAAATATTTCAACAAATTTAAGCGATTTTTAAGGTTTTCGTGAAATTTTGAAGGATTTCAAAAGGTTCGTGGGGGTTTTAAGAGGTTTTAAGGAATTTTAAATGTTGTCCTGGAATTTCGAGGAATTGTAAGATATTTTAAACGATTTCTAAGAATTGCGAGGGATTTTATGGAATTTTATGAGATTTCTTATAATTTTAAATGATTTCAAGAGATTTTTCTGATATTTAAAAGACTTTGTGAAATTTTAAAGCATTCCATGGAATTTGATGAAATTTCTAATACTATTTTTAATCGATCAGCAAAGAAGCTTCCTAATTGAAATGAACGAAAATTAATGTTTTTAAGTAAATTTTAGACAGTAATCTAGTGAATGCATAATGTAATCTAATGAATGCATAATTCTCTAGATTTTTAAACATTCAGTCCAAGATCTCGAATGAAACCTGGAGATCCTGAAGATAACATACCTTCTAAATCTACGTAAAAGCAAACACTGTATATTGCATAATTTGAATCTACAGGAGGGTTTTGAGATTGAAAATCATTTGTATGTACATAGCAGAAGCTCTCGAGACAGAACACGCGTGGAAAGGGATATATACGAAGTCCGGATCCGTGGGTAATGAGGTTCGGTTTTGATTAGCACGGAGACTGTTTAACGGTTTGATACCTCGCTGGTAATCGAATCCGGACCTAATCTCTCAAGTTATAACCAGATTATTGCCTCCTCCATGCACTTGCTCTGCAACGTTCTCTCCGTTCCATTCCGTTCTGTCGACTTGCGACTGAAGTACACTCACACCCATCTCTCTAGCTGCCAGCATCTAGCTTGTACATCTCCACTTATAACCACTTCATCCTCCTGAACCCTTCCAGCAGCCATTCCTGTACATCGGTAACCTTCCCTCTAAATTCTCGACAACGACTTTGAAATTACTAGCAGGTAGGGATGGGCGATCTTAAGAAAAAAGAATCGATTCTGAAATTCTCGATTCGATTTAATCGATGAATCGGATGAAAAAATCGATTTTTGATAAGAAATAATATATCTAGATTTAAATAAGAAATATCTATAATAGAACAGAGTCTAGAAGATTATAAATTTCATATATTGAATAAATTGTTAATAATAACTTTGTTCTTCGTTCGTTAAGCATGGGCGGATCCAGGGGGGGGGGCCACGGCTTCTTGGCCCCCCCCAAAAGCCCAGATTTGATATTTTCACGCAGCTTATAAATAAAAAAACTTGGTGGAGGGGGAAGGGTAATTATTTCGTGGCCCCCCCCAAAGCCCTTGTCTGGATCCGCCCCTGTCGTTAAGTAGAAACTACAAAACTTTTTTCAACCATTTGACAATCATAAAAGTCTAAAAAATGGATTTCTTTAGAATTAATTAAAATTAAAATTAATTAAAACAAAAAATTTTTATACATTGTTCAATTGTTTTTACATTCTTCATATTGTGTAAATAAATATTTTTGCAATACAAGGGCTATTTTCTTATAAATAGTTCAATTTTATCCCAAATTTCTCCTTTTAAAATTATGTATGTATATATATATACTGACGAATCAGCGGAATTTCACTGATAGAGAGGTAGCATCCACTGATTCATCAGCTTAATTCACTGGTTCAGCAGCCTACATACGCTGATTGGAATCAGTGGTACACTTATTGCTGATTCAAATCAAGAAAGAAGGAATGAAAGTTTTTCCTCGAGTTTGTCTGAATTAGTTTGGTGTCGGATTCAATCAAATTTATCCAGATTGATTATTATTATCCATTATTATCCAGAAGGATTAAAAACTCCTTCTCTTATATGTATGTCTTGTATATGAGACTTGGATTCATTCGAATTGACGACCGTTCGGATTCATGGAAAATGGGGATGATCGGTGCATTCCAGTCGTCTTCTAATTTATATGGATGCCATCTTGAATCGATAGTAGCAAGCTATATGAGCGTGTAGTAGTCGTGTTAAGTTACAGTTTTAAACGCGGCTAAATTATACGTTCGCGAGAGCATGTTTAAAATATTCCTACATCGAGTGGCGCGGGAAAGGGCAAAATAAATGTTGCAGCATTACGATGGACAGTGGCGGGGACTGGGACCTTCTAACGTACGTGCGGTAGCAACACCGACAGCATGACCGTCAGCCTCAGAAAATGAGAGAGAGAAAGAGGTACTAGAAGAAAGATAGAAGTCAAGATAAAAAGCAAGAGAGAAAGAGGAAGAAGAAAGCAAAAAGTCGCTCACTTGATTGGTGGAAATGAATTCAAAATGGCTGACGGTAACTGGTAAAATGGCGTCGCAACGTTAATACCATGCTATTACCGCAAATTTGACGTTTCTATTCGTTCCCTGTGCATTTAAGAGTCGTAGGAATAACGAGGCAAGGAGAGACATGCGAGTGAATATAGAGATAGAAATATTGGGAGGAGGGAACCAAAGGTAGGAGTGAACGCGCAGTGAACGTATCATGTTCTACCGTCTTGCATTTTATTTACTTTAACACTCTCGACGTCTCTATAATGATCTTGTAAATCATCAACGAGAACATTTTCTGTAAAAAGTCTGAAAAAGCAATTTTCATACTGTCGGGAACAAAGCCCATATCCAAGAATCTCTTCATGCCATGTAATTATGAATGATGTAATTATGAAAATAATGTGCAAGGAAAATCAATTCCGAGATTCATTACTTTTTGTTTTATATTAGTCATTGAACACAAGAAATTAAGAATCTAAATTAATCTAAATTAAGAAACTACAGACATGTCTGTAGTTTCTGCGATTTTGATTTGGCATTCATTTAAATATCAAAAAAAGTATCTAATCTTAAAAGTATCTGATCCACTCTGAATTATGTAAGGATGATGGAAATTATGCTTGGAAGAGTTGGAAGAAGTATTTGGATGAAGAGTAGATAAATAGAAATAGATTATTGCCCTAGGGTCTTATTTCCTTTCACTCTCATCTTTCTCTCTGTTGTTCCCTTTACCCACCTTCGGATTCTTAATCGGACCCATTATCTCCGCGCGATCATCATGCCGAAAACTAATTCGTATTTTTTACTCCGAAACCGAAAGCTCATAAATCAAAGCTCCCGCGGGGTTTCGGTTGGCTCTTTTAAACGCGGACAAGACAATGCCGTGCGTCCATTTAAGGATTCGAATGGACGCAATTTTCTATGGGACTTTGTAATTATGGGTAGTTTGTTGGTGCAGTCGGGATTACACTAGCCCGTTCGCGCTCTCAGTTTCGGCTCCGCTGACCATAAAAATTTTCGAATTAAATTAAAAGCAGGCGGGCCTTATACATATATACTTCAGTATCTACGAGGCATGCTGATAATTCGTGCATGCACCCTCGCCCTCTTGTATTTTCGCGAGCAAGGGTTCAGTCGAAAATGTGGGAAAAGGAGACCATGGTCTAAGTTTCTCAGGTCCTCCGCTTGCCAAAAAACCAGTAGAATGGCCTCTTTAAAACATAAAAGATCGCCCGGACATGTGGAAAAAAAGTCATAAAAAGCACAAAATTGAGCAAGTTTGAAACACTTTCATGAAAAAAACATTATGAGAATCAAAAGTTATGAATGGAATTCTTAAAATTCTAGTTTTGTCACGAATTGAAGGTGGAACTTTATTTCGGATCTTAATGAGACTTGATTGGGACTTTTTTTATTTAGGGAGAAGAAAGGGGAACAATTGTGTATTTTTATGCAAATTTGACGGGTAACTTTCATATGCAATAAATGTATGATTTGAATAATTTACTGAAGATAATACACCGAATCCTTTATTTTATAATAGCTGGCTTTAGACCGGTTCAGTAAACGTTCAGTGCGTGATACACATCTCTGTTAGATAATATGTATACAATGTACATACATACACTGTACTTTCATGTCATATGGCGAATTCTTAATAAGCCGGTCTGAAAGAGCTACAAAAATTGATTGTAAATAACCCATAAGCTTCGAAATAAAGGATCTAGATGCTGAACACACGGATCTCAAGTGTTCTTCTTTGAAGGGTAGAAATTGCCCCAATTAAGCTTACTACAAGTAGGGCAGTGATGCTATTAGGGAAACTATTTTTTTAATGTTCTAGACTGGGGCTACTAGGGTCCTAGTACGGTTGTCTTATTTACAATAATTCGGCTTGCTAGATAACGCCATAATTTAGGCGCTAATGGAGGACTAATCATGAAAATTCTTAAGACATCAGTAACTTTGTAAACGATTTTGAAAAATCTACTAAATAGTAAATAAAAAGAAATATGATACTTTAACACAATTTATCTTAAACTGCATGTAATTTATGAAAAAGTGATATTTCTTCGTGTATTGAGTGCATGCAAAAGATAGATCGGTTAACTTGTTAGAAAACGTTAATAATCTTTGACAAATTGATAAATCTGACATTACTTATCAATTGTGGGGGCATTAGAAGTGACGTCGTTTAAATTACAGTGCGGGAAGATAACTACGAGATTTTTTCAATTTTGCAGTATCTTTCATGAAAGAAAGATGGATCGCGGATGTGCGACCTTATAAATGATGCAAAGATTATCTTGAATTTCTTCTGTAATTATAGCAGGTAATGCCATCGACGAGACATGTAAAATTTAGATGATATACAAGTTATATAAACATCTTAATTAGTGAGGTATATGATCATGTTGATATTAAAAATAATCATTATAATTTATATTAAAACGACGTATTTGAAACAGGGTGGCCATATAAAATTTAATTTTTTCATTTCCCTGACATTTACCTAACATTTCCCTGAATTTTCCTGACTTTTCCCTGACTTTCAGACAAATTTCTCTGACAGAAAAGTATTAAAAGTACGAACACATCTTCAGTAAAAAAATATAATTGAAATTTTTTAAAAATTTCGTATAATATCACTTTAAATATTTTGAAATTTAAAATAACTTTACAACACTTAAAATTCGTAAAAATCTCTCAAATTTACAACAATCCCTGTTGAAATATCTAGAAATTCGTTTATTCCTTTAAAATCTTCCTTTGAAGTCCTTAAAAATTCTTGAAAATCCTTCTGATAACTTAAAATCTCATGAAACATTTAAGACATTTTAAAATGCCATATGAAATGCATAAAAATCTTTGCATCGATAATCTTTGCATCATTTATAAGGTCGAATACTAACGAACGATATTAAATTTTGCTTTAATTTGATCCTCATTCCTGATAGAAAATGTAAAATGATAATTTTCAACTCTAGAGGAATGATGGAGATATGAGCTACGGACTAATTAAGGTACAGGAGCCTTTGTCTCGAGTAGGTGTAGCCAAAATAAATGTAATTAGGTAAAGCAAGGTGTGGGTGAAACGAGAGTGGTCGTTAAAAGGGTGGGTTAGCTCTCTCTTCCATTCAGCCCCTTTTCTCGAACGAAATAATCGCAACTAATAATTCCCTTCGCCTTGGTCCGTCCGTTCGTCTGTCCGTCCGTCAAAGACTCCAGAGATCTTTAATTTATTTATTTATTTATATATACATATTACTCGTGCCCCGAATGAGCTTCAGATTCTGTCCTGAGGCAATGTTCGCCGGGCACTCAGGCAGGGCGCTTGCCTGCTTTCTATGTGTGCCACGAGATTTATAACTTGTAATGAGAAATCATTAGCCGCGAGGTGTATTAGACGATTTCAGTAATTGCCAGAAATTGGTCGACCGGTCGCTCGCTGGCGATTTTAAGTCGACCGTATAAATGGTTTTCGAAGCTTTTTCTCTCTTTCTCTTCCCCCGCCTCACTCACCTTTCCCTTGTCTCAGCGGCATTACCAATGCTCTGTCTACCACCGCCTTCCACGATAAATCACCAAAACGTCCGAACCCGTCCAACGAAGTTCAGAATAATTTTGGCATGGAATAAATGCTGCAGATTTGCAACTACAGGGACTTGTGGAGAATTACAGGAGTACCGTTTTTATATCCTAATAAGGACCCACGAAACAGGTATCCCTTTTGGAGTGTATAATCTTTTTAATCTCTCCTGGAATTCATTTTGATTTAGTGGACGTATTGAAATGTTAAACTCGCAAGAAAACAATCAGTATAGTATTAGGATAGGTCAAAAATATCAATCACGAGTGTAATTTAATTATGAAGAAGGTTATGCAATTTAATTGTATACTCTAAAAAACATTCTATTGATAATGAAATTACGTTCAGAAATAAATTACGTTCAGAAATAAATACCTGGTTTTTTAATTATTCCCGGTCATTTCACGGTTTTTTGATCAAGTCGCGATCGTCACCCTGAATCCTTAGAAAACACTTGCAATCCCTTAAAATTCCAGGTCAATATTTAAAATTCCAAGAAAATAGTTAAAATCCATTAACATTCTCAAAAATTTCTTAAAATTCCATGAAATCTTCTAAAAATAATAAAATTCCTTTAAATTATAAAATTCCACAATAAACTTTAAAATTCGACAAAATACCTTAAAATCTCATGGAATTATTTTAAATTCTTTATAATGCTTGGAAATCCTTGGAAATCTTCTAAAATCTTCTATTTCTTAAATAACTGTCAAAATCTGAATTAGTGAAAAGTCAGTCACTAATTTATTTTAGTGAAAATGTTCACTAATTGTTAGTCATTTTTGACTGAAACTTTAGTGAAAAGTTGAAAACTACTAAATACATAAAATAATGAAATACAACTAATAATTAGTAAAACTTTTTATTAAAGTAAATTAGTGACTAACTTTTCACTAATTCAGATTTAGAGAAAAATTAAAAAAAGTTACGTAATTCGACAAAAATGACACAGTTATTTATACAGAGGGTTTAACATTATTGATGTTCGAAGAACAATAAATTCATTGTGAAAAATGCAATTAGTAAATAAAATTACTAAAGAAAGTTGTTCTTAGAAGTTGTTCTTACTAATTCACTTTGGTAATAGGTGACTTACAATTTCATTCAGTATAAAAGAGAAAGTTCTAATTTAATAGTCAAAAATATAACTTTACCAATTTAATCACTAAAATTCTTACTAATTCAGATGGAGAGAGAGAGAAACAGTACAAATTGATTCGCATCCTCTTCCATTTTTCTTCCTTTACCCCCTTGTTCACTATTGTTCTTTGATGGCAGAATATTATCTCACATCATGAGTGCAACAATGTGAAAAGCTAAGAAGAAGCACCATGTGGATATTGATGGCACCGCGGGTCCTCCACCCTCTCCGCGAATAACTACGGTTTGAAAGGGTTGGCCAATCTGATACTCCCCATTCGCCTACATTCTCTGAGTGGCCGACGATGATTAATGACTTTCCTTGGTTTTTTGTTAATTAGTTGATTGGGAACGCCTAGTATGATATGCAGATTTTTAACCAGATATACGGTCGACAGCGCGGATTTAATATCGAGCGCTGCTCTCGATTGCGTTAACTTGATTCAAGTGTCAAAAAGAAACCCTTTCTAATTCATTACCAATCAGCTACATATCCCACTATGCTCCCAAAGGCTTTATTGAAATACTTGACCTAATTAATCCAACTAAAGTGTTCTGCGTTCCGATAAATAAATTAAAATCGAAATTAGCCAAATATTTGTCTATAATTTGGATATATTGAAGAAATATAAAAAGACCGATAAAAATTGCTGAAGAATTTCGTTTATTTTATCAGTTTCTCAATTAAATGTGTCAACTACTCTCGTTTATTTGCAGCATGCACAAGAATAAATCTCTTCTTTCGAGTTGTCTGCTACATGCTACCGCATTCGTTATCCCCGCGATTATGCACATTGCAAAAGCGATGCTCGTCGTTGCAACGAGTAACAGACACCCTGCATCCTTTGCTTTTTTTCCTAGAACACTATTTCTTTTCACCATTTATCCGACCGATGATTCTATATACTTATGGTCTCTAGTCAAAAGATGATTTCTAAACTATAAAAGCCGCTTTCCTCTCAATCTTCATATATCTGCCTCCCATCGTGCAGAAATTATTGCACTGCATCCTCCAATTATTCCATTGCAGAGCAAGTTCAAAGGGGTTAATTCCCGGGGCTAATGTATTCACCCCTTTTTACTTGAACCAGGGAGATTTCGTATGTATTGCCAATTTTGCATTTATACCCGCGTCGCTTCCATGAATAAATTCATTTCGGATTCGTTTCGATTATCTTTCGCACTTCGCGAACTTCCTCTTAACGCTCACACATGTTCTCAGATTCCTCTCGAGTTTCTCCGCTAGCTCTCCTTCAATCTGTTTGCTCAAACTTTGTAGTTGAAAATCTTTGACCGTGGTTTTTAAAATTTCGTTTTAATTTTGTATTTTTTGTAATTGCTTAGTTCTTGTACAAAAAATAGAAAAGAAATTAAATTTCAATTAATACTCTCTAAACCTGAATTACATATATGTATATTAGTGAAAAATACTAAATACTAAGTACTTTCGCTAAAGTATTACTCTAGGGAAAAATTCTACTAATTGTTAGTCTTTTGTGGCTATAAAACTTTAGTGAAAAGTTGAAAACTATACTAAATAAAATAGTGAAATATATAACTATTAATTAGCAAAAATTTTCACTTTAGTACCTTTGTCTGGAATACAAAAGGATTTTCTGAAACCAGGTCAGCTGTCTCTCTTACATCTCCTAATTTGATTTTCTATCACCCTTTCAAATATTTTCAATTTTAAAAATATACATTCCCGTGCCTTATCAGAGTTTCTTTGAGGCCCAGAAAAAACTTATATTTTCCATATTTTTTCTTCAAATCAGTATTTATTGAAAAGCAATGTTGCGCAAATTGCGACTTTGAAAAAAAGTGAAAATTTTTTCCCCTACTCTCTCAATCTGAATTAGTAAGAAATTACTAATGATTAGTGTCGATTCGTTTACTAATTCACTTTAGTAAACATTTTTACTATCAATTAATTAAAAACTACTAATTCATATAGTAAAAAACAACTAATTTATTTAGTAAGGGTAACTAAATCAATTAGTAAGCCTTACTGAATGAATTAATAGTTTTTTACTGAAAATTAGTAGTTTTTAACTAATTGATAGTAAAAATGCTTACTAAAGTGAATCAGTAAACGAATCAGCACTATTTCATTAGAAACTTTTTACTAATTCAGATTGAGAGAGTAAGTTCATTGCACATAAAGGAATTAAAACAATTTATGTATTGCGCATATTTTATGAACTGATTATAGGAAATTAAATAAACTCAAAATTGTGGATTATAAAACATTTATGTGAAGTGTGCTTGCCGATACAATTAGAATATTGAAAATACGTTAAAAAAATTAAACTTTAATTCCATAAATTGTATTTATTTTAAGGTGTGTAAAGTGAACAATACATTGTTAATGCCATCTTAAAGAATATTTTCGCCATTATTGGTATTTTTACAAAATAAAACGAAAGTACACTTACACCCAGAAAACAGTTTCTTTAAATCAAAGAAACATTTCTTTGATAGGTATACGGTCAAAGAAAAAATTTCTTTAAATTAAAGAAATTTCTTTAAATTAAAGAAATTTTTTTTGATTCAAAGAAATTTTCTTTGATATGAAGAAAAATTTTTG